>JAOEHY010017438.1:0-25608 GCA_025447955.1 Psilopsiagon aurifrons
CAGGAGCAGAGGGAAGAAAAAGGGGGAAGTGAGTGAACAAACTGCGTGGCTGATTTATGGCTTAAACCACGACACTTTTCAATCCTCTCTTCATTAGCCTATTTTCATATGAGCTAATCCAGTCCAAAGCACTAAATATGTACATATAATCTAGATATATTTTATATGCAAATATTTTATCTGTATTTACTTATCCAGACCTGTCCTTTAGTTAAAGAGGCCTGATTTACAAAGATTGATTCTGTTAAAATTTTAGTTGTATGATTTTCCAGGTTCATTGTTGCTCACTATGAGAAAGGATAAAGTGCTTCTCTGTACATTTGTTTTCCTACATATCCCTAGCATAAGGATCAGGAGAGCTCTAAGAAGAATGATATAAGGTTAAAAAGAAAAAAATTCTCACTGCAAGTGATTCAGTTGGCATGTGTAAGAGTAAATCCTCGAGAAAGCAAAACAATTGCATTGCTGGAAGACCCAGGTCCCTGGACCTCCTTCTGACTCTTACAGACATGTCCCCTGAAAGGAAGTATAACAAGATATTTAAAGTCAAACTAAAACTGAAGACGGAAAATGGTTTGGTGCTGGAACTTCACTGGACGTAACCTTCTGCTAAGAGCACTCAAATTGTGCATACCACAGAGCTAAAAATAAATGACGGACAGAAAATTGTCAGGATGCTCCCTAAGGTCTAAATAGTGTAATGTCCTATAGTTTGTAACTGCATGGGTATTTGTCACCACAGTCCTGAATGAAGGACACATGCTGTGAGAACTTTTATTAATGTGTTTCATTGCTTTTCAGTTGTAGCTACCGAGTTGAGTCTGATATTTTCCCTCTTCTTCCTTGAATTAATTGTAGGAAGGTATCTGATACTTCGTGAATTGCATAATAGTGTCTGTGAAGTATGCAAGTACCTGATTTCAACATACACCTCTATTGACAGCTTCATTGACAAATCTGTTAAAACTATTTTCTCTTTGTGCCCCTTCCAGGATATTATAAGCTGCTTGTGCTGTAGGAGGTTACCCAGGAAGTCCTGAGTGCTGAAGAGGAGCACCTCTTTTGCCATCTCATTCATACCTCACAAGAATTTTGAGATGAATTATTGATGAAAGATGCCTCTGTCAGAAGTTTGGACAGCAGATGTCAACTTAAATTTTTCCTGACTTCTTTTCTCCAAGTGTAGCACATGGTGTGTTTCTTGGAGACAGAGCAAAGGTGCTTCCTCTTCTAGATACAGAAGAGCAGACTGAAGATGTTTCTCTACTTGCTTACGCTCTAGAAGTGACTAAAGCCAGTATTGTTCTTATAGCCATGCCACAGATAGATAGCTGTTCAGATATTCAGCTCCCTACATGTAAGAGACTCCCACTTGTGTCAGCGGGAGACAAAATATGCTGGACTGACAGTTCTGGATGTTGAAGGTCATTTTGTCATGTAATATGCATTTTAATAGACCAGACAAGACACTATCCAATATAATCACAATCTTTGCAATGTGAGGGAAGATGTGTGAGAGGATATGAGAATTAATTACACCCACCATTGAGATTAGGCATGTGTGAGAAAGGAGAATTCTGGTGGGAAATCTTCATGCGCACCCAGTCTGTGGACCGAGCTCACCTTGTTTGAAAGTCAGTCTGAGATTTGCTGTTACTTCGATATTCAAAAGAAGAGTTCAGTGATGCATCAGCTGTGGGCTGCCTCTCTGCAGAGGAGTCAGACAGCCTGCATTTACAAAGCAACAGCATGCAAAAATACCAAAACAGAAGAACTATTTTCATTCGAATTTACATTACTTCTGACTTCCTATGAACAGTTGCATAAGAAATATATGGCTGGAAGGGATATTTCTTTTAGGACCTGAACATATGTAAAAACTCAAATAAACACATAGCTGAAGAAGTCCTGATGTTCAAAGGCTTCCACAAATATCCTAAAATACCTTTGTGAGAAACCAACACCTTGGAACATGCTCTTCTGACACATAAGGGTTGCAACCCTAGAAAGGGAAAGGCAATTTCACAAGTGCTTATTCCCAGGCCTGTTTCCCATAATGATGCCTGTTGCTGAAAATGATGCCTGTTGCTGAAAAAGGTTAGTGACTTGGGCAAAGTGGGACTGCTGCTCTGGTGCAGCAGGAGCTGCCATGATTTGTGACATGGGAACATACTGACAAGAAGGTTTTCTTCTCAGCTCATAAGCAAATAACCATTTCAGTGAATGTTTTGTGAAAGACAATTGCAAAAATCCTCACTGGTAAAACACCAACAGCTCTTGGATACAGGTTTTAATTTATCAGAATAAAAGAGATTTTCACTTAGGTCTGATATACACCTTCAATTTTTCATTTAAGCTTATTCTTTGTCAGACTATTGAAAATATATAAATGCTTGATGTTAAAAGAAAGGCAGACTACAAGAGAAGAAAGTTGGACGGACAGAGCCATAAAGAAAGGAACAAGAATGAAGGGAAGGAAAAAAACCATCTAAATAGAGAGAATAATTTTGCTCTTCCATCCTGAAAGTTTTTGCCTGCAAAGTTTCAGAGCTGAGTTACCTATGTAGCTTCCACCCTCCCCAAGGGCTTTGCCTTGTGGTCAAGGCTATAAATTACCCAAGGATGGGTTAGCTGGGCCTTAATAGCAGGCAGCTGTCATTGAGTAGTTGGCAGCCTTGGTTTTTCCTCTGTGTAAGAAGACTGAACAAGAACAAGCAAGAGCTCATTTTCCACCTGTAAACAGGTATGAAACTTTATGCTTTATGAAATTAATTATGGCTAAACCAAGCCACAGTGATGAAGTCACAGTGGTGTTTTCAGCTTAGTAGGTTATGCATGTCTCTTCTGGATTTGGCTGAGGTCCTGCTTCTCTCGCTCATCCTTGTTTGTTTGCAGTATTACGTATTTGGGCAAAGAGAAGAGGAGCAAGGGGGTATCTGTGTGCTGCTGGTATGATAGGTTTTCGGTGATGATGATGCTTCTGGTGTGAAGAATGAACTGTGAATCTAGGGGAGTTACTCTGAGCCCTGTCAGAGTGGTATGCTTGGAGCCGCTCTTGAAAGTCCTCTGTGATCGGAGCTTCTGAGCCTACCTAACATGTGGTCTTACGCAGCAGGTTGTTGTTTAGTCATTTTTATGGTGTCTGTTTTGGGTGTGTTAGTCAAGCGGGCTCTGTGACCTGCAGGTGAGGATGTCACATATTCTGTGTGCTGTAAATATAAATGCCTTTCCATAATTCTAGTTTATCATGTTTGCAGGCTATTGGCTCATCCCTTTTCTTCTGGTGGTCTGTAGTCATAAGAATAAAAGAAAGGTTTTGGGAACAAAATTTGTTTCCCAACACACGTGTGCTGTTATTCCACCCTGGTGAATCTACCACAGTTACCATACCCGAGGGAAACTTAATCTTTGGCTGTTGAGTTGACTACAAGTCTTGGTTGGTTTTATTTATAACTTGGGAATGAGATATTTATAAAGAGGCTGTCATAAACATTGAAGCTACCATATTTTCAAGAATCCTGTTATTTGTGCTGCAGAGCACAAGCAGTGATTGTCCAGAGGCAAGGGGTTTCTCAGTCAGCCCCCAGGAAGTTATCCTGGTGACTAGGCACCTCAGTGATTAGCCGTGGTCTGCTTTCCTTTTCTTGGTTTGGCATGGGAAAATCAAAGCTGAATACCCACTAAACATTTCTTTTTCATCCTCCACTGGGGCTACTGAGCAAGCGTAGGCCTTAAAGTATGAACCTGACATTTCTTTAGGCATCAAGCCTGCACTACCCCACTAGCTTTTCTTTCCTGTTTGCTTTAGCAAAACTTGCACTTTCTTTTTTATAACTATGAGTCACTGTAAAGGTTAGGATTTTTTCATTTTTAGAGGCTTACTCTGTGTTTCTCCATGCTTAATGATACAAGTAGACCTTTTTCTTTGATTTCTTCCTCCTTTTATGTTTTTCTGCTTGTGACTAACAGTCTCTTTTAATCTGTAGCTTTCCTTCCATATAGGTTGCGCCTATGTCACACTATACACATATGGCTTTCTCTGAACCTTCTCCAGTATTCTTCCTTGTCAGCTCTCTGATATCCTTATTTACTGCCTCCTGCTTCAAGGCACTGTCATTATTTCTTTCGTGGATGAGTTAAAGAGAAAATTTGGAAACTATTGATACAGGAATGTTTGAATGTGGCTTCAAAATCTCTCTCATAAAGTGAGTGACCAAAAAAGGAAAGCTTCTGCTCTTTACAGACTTTTCTTTATGGGGATTTTTTTTCTTCCAAATTACTGATGGAGGAAGCTGTGTGGTACTTTGCTTCTACTGAAACTTGCTTCAGTGTGTAATGGGGGAAGAAATGCACTTTAGATAACCATTTGAATAGCAAATAGCTGACCTTTCTTTTCCTTGTGGGTTTTGAGCTGTTTCTGCACATCTGTGTTTTGCTTTTTATGATCTTGTGGTGTTTCAAGGTGCTGTCTTTTATATATATATATATATATATATACACTGCACTTCATTGCACTGAGTGTCTGAATTTAAGTTGTACTAGGACAGAGCTCTGTTATCGGTATCAGTAGAGCCCCACAAAGAAAGTTTACTACCAAACCATTTTTACGGCATATACTGTATTTTTCAGTAGCAAAATAGTTACTTTGAGGGGAAAAAACCCCAAAACATCAAAATCATTTTCTTAATTAACTTTCTCATTGAGGGTTTAATGCATGTTCATTACAGAAATTGCAGCTCTTCTCTGAAAATTGACTGTAAAGAGACTTCTTTTGTGGGGTTCTGTATTTATTGTGCCTTAGTGATTTTCAGATCAAACACATGCAGTTTGGCAGTAAAACAATGTTTTTGTTTTTCTACCTGGCAGCCTCATGTGTTCAAACCAGGGCTCTGGCTCAAGCTGGGATTTTTGCCTTCCCATGCATCAGCAACAGCAGGGCAAATTACAGCTTCTGTTTACACCTGCCTTTTCAGTGCAGCTGTGCACGTGTGACAAAATACAGCTTAGCAACCATTTCCCCTTGTTATAAGAGGGAACTCAAAATCTGGCTTGCCTGCTGTTGTGTTGGCTCTGTAAAACTAACAGGACATAAGAAGGGGGAAAATCACTTTTCTTTTTGTCATGATCATGCATTTACATTTGAAGAACAGGTCTGCTAGACAGTTGATAGTTGACAGCTTCACATAGTCATATCCTGAAAAGTAGCTCTGCTTCTAGCCAGGAAGATAAACCCTTTTGTATGAGACAGCTGGCTGTGTTCTTAGCAGCTTTTATAGGTAAGGTTTAGGATGAAATCTTTCCCTCCTTCGGGAAGGCTGCAGCAAAGAGTCAGTCCCTAATTCCCAAACAAATGGAAGTTCTCTGCTTTGCAGTGTGGAGCTGCTTCACAGACCAGGACTGTTCTGTTTGATGAGTGTTTTATGGTTAATGCCCAAGCTCTTGAAGTGGTGCAAAGAGAAATCCCTTACCTAAATATTCTGGTGGGTTCCAGTGTGAGATGCATGTCACTGAGGCAAACAAGTCTGAGGCACCTGAGGCAGTGTCGTGGTTTAAGCCTCTCAGTCACGCAGTCTGCTCACTCACTGCCCCCTCTTTCTTCCCCCTGCTCCCAGAGGGATGGGAAGGAGAATCGAAAGAATGCAACTCCCACAGGTTGAGATAAGAACAGCTTAGTAACTAAGGTATAACACAAACCACTACTGCTACCACCAATAATAATAATGACAAGAGAAATACAAGGGAAAAGAATATAATTGCTCACCACCTACACCCAGCCTGACCAAGCAGCGCACCCTCAACCCTTCTGGGTCTCTGCCCTCCATTTTTTACATCCTGGACATGACGTGCTGTGGTATGGAATATCTCTTTGGTCAGTTTGGGTCATGTGTCCTGTCTCTGCTTCCTCCCAGCTTCCCCTCCTCCCTGGCAGTGCATGAGACTCAGGAAGTCCTTGGCCAGAACAAAACTTTCTAAGCAGTAACTGAAAACATCAGTGTTATCAGCGCTGTTCCCAGTCCGAAAGTCAGAAACACAGCCCTGCACCAGATACCAAGAAGGAGAAAAATGACTGCTACTGCTGAACCCAGGACAGGCAGAAAATTTACTCCCTGGAGGACAATTGGTCACCCAGGAATTTGCAAATGTTTTGGTGAGCCGCCTTTTGGGGACAGCTGCCTACCTTGTGGATTAAAGTTGATCCAAGGTGGGGATGAGTCAAAGTAAAAACTTGAACCCATGCTTATGCAGGTTCTGAGCAAAGCTGCTGTTTCTGAGCTAGCATCAGGACCCTGCTCCTCCGTAGCTGCTGAGATCTTCAGATATCATCACTGCAGAGCTGCTGTTTGCACCAGTAGTCTTTTCCTAATTCATTGTATTCAGAAGCTTGACCAACTCCTGTAATACTCAAATACCTGGAGATTTTTGGTGCCGTTTTGATGTCTACTATGTGCAAAGTAAAATCCCACCAGTTTCACTGTTCATCTTTTAAGAAATTCTGATGGTTTCAGAAGTAGTTGCATCTTCCTCCTCCTTTAACTCCCTTGAAAATACTACTGAATGCAGCAGGAAGAAGGACAAGAAAATTACTTGATTTCTTTCTAGATAAGATTTGCAAGATTTTTTCAATTCTAGTGTAGCTACACTTAAATGGAAAAGTATTGATCATTTTGATCATGGGTTTCTGTATGGTTGCTGTATTTAAAGTTATTGTAGAATCCCTATGTGTGGCAACAACTGGCTTGTTTCGTGCTTTTGCTTTTCTTCCTGCTACATGCTTTTTGCTTCATTTATTTCTCACATCATCACATATTTGCTCTACCTGAGCTTGCAACTTTTTCAAACACCATTATAGGTCCATCTTGTCACAACATCAGGGTATTGGTACTTTCAATAAAAAGGCTAGTTGGTTTTGGTGGGGATTTTTGATGGGGTTTTTTTGTTTGGTTGTTGATTTTTTTTTTTTTTTTTTAATAAAAGAGGATGTATTTTATTTATTAGAACTATCAAATCATAAGTAGAAAGACCAGCAGTATTTTTAACAGTGAGAAATAATTAATTACAAATGAGCTCCTTGGCACATAAGGAAAGGTTTTAATTTTGATTTGACATATACTGAGGATATGATTAAAACACATCAGGGAAAAAAGCTTATAGAGTGCATTTGAACTGCATTGGATATGAACAGCAGTTTCACACTTCTGTGGAAGATGCTTATCTGGAGTTTAAAGCGTGTGCACCTTAACTCATGGCCCTGAAGTGTTTTCTGTAGCATTTTCTGAAGTAAACTGTCATGTAGCCTGGGATGAATTGTTTTGCTACTCAGTTTTGTATCCAAACAGCAGTAATAGGAGGTTATCCACTGAAGCATAAAAATACCTATGTTCCAATACTCTAGAGCTCTCAGTTGCTAGGACTACTGGTAAAAAGACACGAGATAGAAGAACAGCTCTCCATGTGTGGACCTCCCTGTGAGCTAAGGGTCTGGTCCCAGGGTTGTATGTTTGAGAAGTGTGATATATTTGTTTTAAGCAGGTGTCTAATTTGGAAGTCCTTGTTTGTATTTGGATTTCATGTCACTTTATGGGCAGCAGGTTCCTCAGACCTCATTTGGTTTATTATCCTGGTTGCTTCTCTCTTACTTCAACATTTGGTGGATGGGGAAGAAAAACCGTCAGCATCCTCCAAGTTTTGCATGTGCCCTGAGCCCTGCCTTTGTAGATGAATTTGTAAGGGCAAGGCCTCTATTGTGACAGTGAGATAGTATTTTCAGAAGCCCTTTTTGTGACTTAACTGTGTGTTTCGCTTCTAGGGAGTGGATGAATTCCAGGGTAGCTCTCCTGTTTTCTTCCTTTCATGGTGTGAAAATACTGTTTTCATGGGTTAATTATCTGCATGTAACAAGGAAAAAAGATCAGGGATTTGTACTGATATTCTGAATAAAAGTGAATTTGCTAAGTAATTGCTGAGAAAAGTAAGCTGTTAAGAAAACAAACTGGACTTTGGACTCATGCAGACTATAATCGCTCCTCTCCTGCTTCAAAGGTTCTGCTTGTGTAAAGGTCATTAGAAGACAAATAAGCCAGCATTAATAAGCAAAGTCTCCTTGATATCAGGAGACATGGAAAGATCATAGGACATAAAGAACATCATCTTCTCCTTCTGACAGAGCTGCAGTCATTTGTTGTGGCTATGAGTGAACAGATCTCTCAGAAAAAGAAGGAGCTACTGGTTTGATAAGCATGGTAGAATATAGTAGAAATGTGTCTTAATTTCTGGGACTTCATTTTTTATTTCTTCTCCAATACTTGCTAATAAATTGTTTAACTTGCTAGTTGTGCAGGAGCTCATTACAGAAGGGTGAGTGAGATGTCTAATGAAGGACACAGATCTGACATCTGCATGTTTACAATGGGGATCTTTTTCCATGCTAGTACCCTGTTCCAGCATATTTGCTACTTAGAAGCAAGTACACAACATGTTTCTTTGGTTTGCTATTCACATTGCTGTGCACAACTCTGCATGTCAGAGCATGTTTATCAGAGTCCTCACAGAATTAGCTTGCTTGTTACCAATTAAAATCAGAAATGATAGTGCTTTTGCTTGGTTTTAAGGTGGCTTCTCTGAGAAGTGACTTTCCAAAGGCTGTCTTAAACAGCTCAATCTTTTGATGAAAGCTGTAAGGCTGAAAGCAGTACATTAATTAGTAGAGCAGCAAATCAATAAACGTATCACTGTTGCTTCATCTACTGTCCAAATAAATGAGTTCAGCATTTTACATCTGCATTTCCCTTCTTTACCCCTTCTTCCTCCCAGGATAAAGAATTTAAGGTCTTTGCCTTACTTGCAGCTGTATGAAGGACGAATTAGAAACTGCTGCTTTCTGTGAATACAACAGGCTGATGTATTAATTTTTTCTTCTGAAAATGGCTTTCATTGGTACAGCCAGATAAAGTGCTTTATTTTAGATCCATCTTTGCAAATAGGTCCTGTTGAAAAGGCTGACTGCTAAGACTGTTTGGCTCTCAGAATGAATCTGCCTTTTGAAAAGTGTTTAAAGATTTAAGCTTAGCCCTAGACATCAATTTCCAAACGCTTTTGGACTTCAAACAATGAGCTTGACTAGCTTCTAGAATAACATGAAAGGTAGTACAATGTCTGGAACATCTATTGAAAAAGCCTCTAATATCTCTAAGTGCCCAATTTATCTCTGGATTTAACTGTAAAACTGATGGAATTTTTAAATGAGGAAAAGTTCTTCTGAAATATAATCATAAGCTGCTCTAAAACACTGTTTGGAACAGACTGGGATAGATTTAGTTTCTTACATACCTATTTGCAGTAAGATATGCTGCTTGAGGGGATGATTTACTGTTTCTGTCAAAAGGAGCTGCAGCTCCTATTGCAAGATTGTTAGAGGCTGAGTCTAAAGGGATTAGCAGATTTTAAGTTTAAGCTTTTTAGTGTGTCATTTGGTTAATTTATGGTACCTCTTTTAGTAGTTGTGGAAATGGTCTGCTTTCTAATATGGTACCACTGATAGTTTATAAAGAATTTTAAATGCTTTACAGCATTTTTTTAACTCTCTTTTAACCCCCCTCTTCATTATTTTCTTTACAGATGTTTGGCATATCCACTTTTTCTTTACTTGTGTTCCTTGTAACATGCATACATTTTAGATGTGGATGGTAACAAGCAGGTCTGTCAAAGTAACAACAAGTGTCTTCCTTCCTCAAATGTCTCCAGTACTGTGTTGATAAGAAGTCCATAGAGGACTTGCCAAAATGTGGCCATGTCCACACAGACTGACATGTCTGACAGTTGTCAGGTTTTAATACCATTTTAATTCACATTAAGAGAAAAAGGAAAGAAGCTTTTCTTCATTTGTCACAACAAGCTCTTCAGATTTTCTTTTCTGTGATGATTGTTTCATCTAAGATATTGTTTAAATGGCATTCAGTTTCTGGGAATGTCTTTTTAATTAAAGTTATTTCATGAAGGTTGTGTAACCTGGCACAAGACCCTGGAGGATATCAAAATCCTAAACTGTCTTCTCTTCCCCTGTAGTTTCTCAAAATAGCCTTCCTTGGTGCCTGGTTCTTCCTATGGGGGGTTTATCAGAGCCTTGTGTGCAAAGGCCCTCACCGGGAGCACAATGCCTAGAATGTCATGTTTGTTAATGAACCTGGGCTTTGTAGACTGAAACTTGTAGTTCAATGGAACTATGATGGTCATTACTAAACCAAATAAACATCCATATCTAGAACCTTCATTCTTCACCCAGCAGTTAGATTAGGTTGGTGTAGCTTACTGAAAATGGCCCAAACTGCCTGCTTCTATATCTGCTGCCTTTGTGGTTGAGTGGGGATTTTTTTGGTGATGTTTTTTACTTCTATTGTTGGTACATCTGACAGCGTGTCTGACCTCATTGTCTCACTTCTGGGTGGAAGAAGACCAAGTTGGTATCAAATCCCTATCTCTCTTTGCCACAGAAAGTTGTTGGTGAAATTAATTTCCTTCTCATAGTCTCTAATTAAAATACAGTGTATCATGATTTACTATATTGTGACTCACAAGAGAAGAGTTGAATGCATTATTTTTCAGCAGTGAAAATGCTACTTGTAAGGCTTTGGGTGATTTCATGTGGCACTGCTTATACATATGGGAGGAGAAAGAAAATTCTAGGATCAGTTGATGGATTATCCCTAAATTGTCTTTGTCCTTATTGTTACAGTTGTTAATAATGATTTATAATGCTTGACCATATTCTCCTCCTTTAGGAATAGATTTTTGAAATTGCTGTATTTGAACGTTCTTTCCCAAAACCTGTTTGGTTTGGTTTCTTTTTCTTTTTCTTTTTTTCCTTTTTTTAGCATTTTTATTGTCTTATTCTACAGATAGGCTCAGTGTGATGATATGAAGGACAACCTTGATTGCTCCAGTGTTACTAGTGACTATGTATAACCAGGTCTGTATAACCTCAGGAAACCTCAGTGTAATTATTAGCTACCAGGGAATATTACTCTGCTCATAACAATTTCATAAACTGTAAAGTTTCAAAGGATAATAGGGTCTGTTTCTATTATGTTTTTTTAATCTGCTAAAACAACAAACAAGTGTGACCTTCATAAGCACTTTAATGCATGATTGAATCCATTATTTTAAGAAAAACAGCTACATAATACCCTGGTTTTAAGGACATTTGTAGATATCAAATATCTAAGTTTTAATATGAGGAGAATTACTGAGATTTTGAAGAATTTTAATGCTAGTTCAACAGATGCATTTGGTAATCCTAAATCAATTCCTGTCAGATTAGAATAATTTGACAGGTTTAGATGTTGATGGGGAGGGTGGGACCATTTTACTTCAGTTATTCTGCCCAGCTATTCTAATTAATCTCCACTTAATTTAAAGAAATTACTTACTGTATCTGATAATGAGATAATTTGTAATTCAATTAGCAGCACCATTTACAAGCCTTTAATGTGAACAAAACCACCTGCTGAACTGCTCAGCCTGCCTTATACCTGGGAGATGGCAAGATTAATCTTCTTCCCCTGGCATGCCAGGATGGGCAAAGTCAGGTCACGCCATCGCCCACAAAGACGCACCAGTTCCACCTGTCTCAAATACCAGTAAAATTATATTAATAATTATGATTATATGCTTTTTATGAGTAGCTGACAAATGGTGCCTAGGATGATGTGTTTTACCTGCAATGTTTTCTTTATTCAGGTCATGATATAAATATTGAGCTTTCAGTTGCTATATAAGAGAGAAGTTCACAGTATAGGACAACTTGATCAGCCACTTGCAGTTAAACAGTCTCCTTGTGGATGGGTTGTTTTGACCCAGCTGTTAGTAAGGTGCTCTCCCTCTTCCATGTTTGATTTTGTCTGTAGCACCACTGAAAACGGGCGGTTGGATTGGAGAGTTTTGAGTGGTCTTAATGCCCTGAATGTTCCTTTTTGTTTGGGTCTTTTTTTCCCCTCTTTGGAAAATTTTAAGAAAAGTGAATTTACTGGACAAATTGATATTTTTCAACAGTAACCCTGTTTAAACTGGAAAAGAAACTGTGGTGTTATAATTGCACTCATGGATATATAACTTATACAGTATATATTACTAATATTTTTGTTTCTTTAAACAGAAAAGAAAGGCTTTGTTTTGAATAGTTTATAATGAGAATACTGACAAAGAACAACCCCATCTTAAAGCAACAAAACCCCTCAAACAAACAAAAAACAACAAGTTGCTTCTGTTGAGGGAAAAATAGTCTTCACATCAGTTACTTTCTGAAACTGTTCTGCACCTGGTTGCTCTAATGAATGGAAAAATGGAACCATGTTCCTTAGCTATGTTAAGTTATATTGGAACAAAGAAGGTAGATGTAAACTCATCTACACAAAATGCTTACACAAAGTACAGGTACCTTGGTAAACAGTATTTTTTTGATAGGTATGATTGTATGATCTAAAATGAGGGTAATGACATAATCAGAGTAGAAAAAGCAGGTCTGCAAAAAAGTGGCTCAACAGGAAGGGTCACATAGGGTACTGTAACAGTTCACTGGGAAAGGAAAGGACAGAAGAGGGAGAAGAGATCAAATGTCTGTATTTCCTACTGGACTGTGACTCAGGATGGAATTTAAGCCAAACGACCAGATTTAATGCTTCTAATCGCTTTTTTTCTTCTAAGGTTCTTTTTTCCCCTTCATGACTAGCACCATTTAAAAAAAGACCTAACAGGCCAATGTTCATCTTAATTATTCTCTTTCAGGTTTGTACCACTCACAATGCCAAGTATTCAAGGCCATCCAAATTTTTCTGCCTTTGGCAAAGGGAATTAAATGCTTGCTCTTAACACTTGTACCCTATGTGCTATATGTCCAAAGGCCCTTTGAAGTGGAAGTGACAATGTTAAATAGAGGTTATAGCTTCTGAATATTTTAGATCTTTAGAATCACAAATTGATTACAGTAAACACTAACAGGAGGATGGTAGAGTAGAGCCTGGCAAGCAGTTAAGACGAGTAATATATGTGTCACTTTAAATGCACGAGTTGCTGGTTGTTGCTGCATTGGGGGCATCAGAGTAGTAAGTCCTAAACATGCACACCTTTGGTATCTGCATTCAGAATTGCACTATTTGGCTCTTCAAAAAATTACTTTTGAATGAGCATCAATGTAAAATAATAGCCAGCAGGCTGCTATGGGGATTTTTTTATTGTTTGGTTTTGGAGTGCTCTAGACACTTGGAGGTTTTTAATGTAATATGGTTCCTGGGAATTGGCTGCTGTTTAGCCAGTCACTGGCTCCTGTTATTTCTTTGTGTACATGACTGGAAGGCCTTTACTCTGTGCTTTGAGAGCTCTTTATTTGTGGCTTTTGGGAACAGCAAACATAAACCCCCTAAGATTTTATTTCTAAAATTTGCTTCATATGAATTGAATAGATTCGGCAATGTAATTAAAATATCACAGTCATATCTTTTTTTACTTTCTTTCTTTTGTTACTGACTTTTATGACTTACTGTCATTTCCATGTTCCTAAAACATGGATTCATGAATGTTATATTTAGAATATTTAGAAATATATTTTCCTTGGTATGCAATTCAGGATGATATCAGGTCTGCTAACTTAGTTAGCTAAGAGTTCCTTTTGAGCAACTTAACTCCAATCTTTAAACCCTAATTCATTTTATAATTACAGCCAGTGTTGGGTTGGTTTTATTTTCATAATGGCTGTATTAAACACACAGTCTTGTATTGCTTTCAGTTTGCCACGTCACTGAATTGTCACCAGTTTACCTACTCACGTTTTCATCTTACTACCAAAATAATCTTTGTGCCTTCTGCATTTTCACAAGTTTTTCTAACTCTATGTGCTTTGTGGTTGAATTACATCAAAAATGATCCCTTCAGTGCTCAAGTAACTCACATCTGGTTTGCTGATGCTGGCTACGTCTTGAAATTTAGAAAGGAACTATCTAGGCTATTATGTAGTTCATTAATATGTGCATTATTGTGATCTTTATGTTGTGAGCACAGTAATACCATGGTAAAATGCTACTTTGTATCATCATTTTTGCCCTTATTGGTCAGTCCTTGGACTTCTGTGTTTGAAAAGTAGAGAGATTTTCTTACAACTCAAATGTATTTATTATCAAATACTTTGATAATCCAGTACTAACTTTGAAGTTATTTTCTCTTGCATTTGTTAGAGAACTACTTTCACAGGATCGTGGGATAATTCAGGTTCAAAGAGACCTCTACTCTTAACCTCCTCCAAGCAGTGTCAGTTGTGAGGCAAAGCTATTCAGGGCATTAACCAGTCAGACCTTGAACACTTTCAAGTGTGGAGACTGCACAGACTGTCTGGGACCCCATTCTTCTGCTTGACTGTCTTCATGGTTAATAGATTTCTCCTATACCTTTCACCTTCACACAGCTTTTATGTCATGTTTGAAGAGAGCTTTTTCGTAGTCCTTATTGAGCTGGCCTAGCTTATTACTTTATAAATGCTAGAAAATTATGGGACGACATATAGTCATAAAAGCAGTGGAGGGTACTGTTGCAAACCTGAACTGGAAGGGTTTCACAATAGGCTTTTTGCTTTAACACAGAAAGGGGGTTTGTTGTGAAAACAGTTTCTATTCAAAACTGAAGAACTTTGACATTTTTCAGACAAATGAAATGTTACAGTATATTGTTCTGTATCAATATAATGCTCTGTATCTTCAGAACAGACATCTGGATGGCTGAAGGTTCTACTGCTGAATGTACTTGTCACTGTGCAACAAGTAGATGTTCCAAGTCTAGTTATCACAAGAAGCATGCTGGGTTAGACAGCATCGGTTTGTGCTTCAGTTGGCAGAAAAGCTATGCTGCCCCTGGGGAGCCTGATCCAAGGCAGAAAGAAAGCTTTTCCAGAGATGAGCTCTTTCCAGTAGAGGAAATGACTTCTGTTTCTATTGTTTTATACATATTCTGTGAGCCTTCACTGAATAGTCTCCTTGTTTGGTGTCCGAGGCTGCCAACCCAGCACACCTCACAAGTACTGCAATGCTGCTGCAATCCCTGCCGTGTGAATTCAGGCACATTCTCTGTGTGAATTACTGTGAAGAAAGATGAGAACTGTGTTGTTACAGTAGAAACACTTTAGGAGCAGATACTGAGTGTGGGGGTCGATACCTGCACTGATTGCAACACCCACTATGTTCTAAAGTGCTGTTCCTTTGTCTCCCATAGCAGACTTAAGGGAGTGCTTTGTTTGGTTTATTAAACTTTATCCCCCAGCTGTTTCTTTAGTTCTTCTCAATCTCCTCTTCCTTCTAGAGCTGAAGAAAACGGAAGCCCCCACAGGAAAATACTTGGAAGGTCATTTACTCAGTACAATTCCTACAATGTTGCGGAGACGAGGGGAGCCAAACTCCAAACAACATATAAGTGTTCATAATGATGGACTTCAAGTAGTTTCTATGAAGAAATTACAGTTGCTTTTTGTTGCAACTTTAAAATACTGGTGTTCACATATAAAATATCAGCCCTGCTCTGGAGTAGGAATGAGGTATTTTAATATTAGTCCTTCAGTGTAGGTCTTTGTTAGGATATATGAAGTCAAAGAAGATAGCTGAAATAAGTCTGTAGTTTTGCTAGCTTGAACGTTTTGAAAGTCTTGGTATAAAGCCCAAAGCCTATGTTCCATAGTGCCATTAAAGGCATTGTTATTGCACTAGGTCAGGTGAAACGTTCAGCCTAATTGTCTTATTTCTGACTATAACCACTTGAGGACTTCAGAAAAGAGCATTTTAAAAAGGTGTGAAGGAGAGGATGATCCTTTTTCTGATACATCTCCAATTTAAGGATTTCCAAGGGGCAGTATGTATTTTTCAGTACTCTGGAAAGTGTCAAGATGGTACACTGACGTGTATAGGCTTGTTTGGATCACTAGTTAGATAAATGTAGTTTAAAATAGAACTAGAGTTTGTCCTCTCTTCACCCCACATAATTTCTTTCAGTTTCACATAAACTACATTCAATCTGGGAAATTCAGATTAAACTGTAAAAAACTCAAGAATGGGAAAGTTCAGCTAAGACACACACATATCTTAAACCCAGTCCTTTGCCAGAAGTACACATTAATAATGATTTAAGTATTTTAATACAGTCTTAGCTTGGATTAGCTCAAAAAAGGCAGCTTGTTTTTCAAAGACTCATCCAATTGTTATTTTTTATTGTTTCCATCACTATAGGGCAGAGTTAAGGCTGTTTGGATGCCCTCAACTGTAATTATACTATTGCAAGCAATTTATCCAATGTTTACATGCATATAATACATTGTGTATTAACTTCATTAACCCTAATGCGCATTGGATCAGGTCCAACATAGATGTGTTGCTGAATTTGTAAAATGCTTTGGGATACTTCAGATAAAAGGCACTATGATAAAGTGGGAGTTAGTAATTACCATAAGCATGAGGAAGTGGTTATATTTGACTCTAGCTATTGACCCATAAACTCTTGGAAAGAAATTGAAAGCTAAATGGTAGATACTGCAGAAGTAGCATCCCATCAGAAAAGCAATGCAGTCTCATAGGCTCTAGCTACCCAGTTTTGAAAGCAGAAGGTGAGACATTTTTGTCTGGTTACAGTTAAATAAAGTGCCAAGGATTTCTTTTTCCAACTTGTCCTTTGCGTGCTGAGCTGTAGGCTCATCTGAAGCATGTTGCAGCCTCCAAAGCATCATATGACTAGATGCGCTGTTTGAAAGACCATTCCATTCTGCAGTATTCTCCTTCCTTTCAGCTGCCATGAGCATCCTTTCTTTGTATTGCTTTAGCACAGGGATATATGATGCACATGAAGCACAGTCTTTATAATCCTTCTAGTGATTTGGTATTGGCATTTACCTTCCTGAAATTACTCAGCTAAGTGTCAGCAAGACTGCAGATTGGCATGGTCAGATACCCAGCAGAACAGTAATTTGCAGTGCTCCAGATCTCATGAAATTTGGGCATCATCCATTTGGCGGCCAGCAGTGAAACCTGATTAGCAAGAGGCAAGCAGAATATTCTGAGAAGTTAGAGCATAATGTGCCTTGCTGAAGCCAAATTAGGAGGAATGCAAGTGGTGTGCTTGAATGTAAGCGTATGGAAGGTAAATATATTCCTTCTGAAGTAAGGAAGGAAGGGAAAACTTGCCAGTCTGGTTTGCATAGGTAGCAACTAAGAAGTACCTCTTGTCATTTTCTTGTTCTATATATTTTGGGTTTTAAAGTTTTTTCTTTTTTTTTTTTTAGAAGATTTTTCAATCCCTGTATCTTTGTATAGAAAACTTCTATTGAAGGTGATCACGATGTTAACTACTAATCACTGAATGTCTTGATAGCACAGCCAAGAGCTTTCTGGACAGTAGGATGAATGTGAAAACACTTGCAGGGTCTTGCATTAAAAAAATCAAATAACTTTAAAACAATCATTGACTTTTTTCAAAAATAGAAGTGGTGAAAGAAACATGGGGAAGAGAGCATTTCTCACAAAGGCTATAGGAATGAAACGCCCTTTCAAACGTTCAGTGTGCTACTGAAATCATCCCATCTCCTCAAATTCTGAAAATAAAGTCATGAGGTGATGTACAGTGCCTGTTTCTCTTGAAAGGATCATGATGCCTGTGACTTAGGGTCGTGAATTTGTTAACAGGGTGTTGTTTGTCTGCCTCAGGGTTGCACTCTCCTTCAGAGCAGTGGTGGGTGCCCTTTGGATTGTTGTTCAGCTGTGGTCATGGAGGGGCCTGGAGGCATCATGGACAAAAGGCGTGAGCTTCCTCTCCATACCCGATGACTTTGCTTTCATCATATTGGAAATATGAATTGTTATATTTTCTATATTCTATGGGAAATATTTGTCATGGTGGGTAATTAGTACATATGTCATAGCAAAGGCCACAACAAGTATATCTTTAGAAAACCCATATAAACCATCTCTTTCCTGGTGTGTCAGTTTGTGTGCAAAAACTGCTTCTCACTGAGATTGCAGTGGAAGTTCCTAAAATGCAGATATCTTTAGTAAGAAGGTGAATGTCAGAGCCATCCACATCATTTACAGAGAAGCTGTGTTTCTGGACAACTAAAATGTTCTTGATGTGTTTATAAATGAAACAAAATCTCTCTCAGCAAGGAGTTCAAACCCTCTTTTCCCATTGAGAAAGGAGTTAAGTGTGCTGTGTGGCAGTAAATGCAATCTGCTTACAAAAAGGGCATATTTTTGCCAGTGAAGCAATTTATTTAGAAAAACAGACATATCAATCAAAGGTAATTACAAATTGCAACAGGAAAATTAAAGTAAGTACCTCAGAGGCACTTGTTGTGAAAGGAATTTTCAAACAGAAACACACTGGGTGGAAAAATACAATATGCATTGTTTCTGTCCACTGTCTAGATTAGTTACTGCATTAATGTGCGCTAATGTACATTTATGCACTCCTGCTAATCATATCCAGAGCACTTCTTAAGGAAATAGACTTTCTCTGTTCCAGCTAGTCCTGTTGCATAAAGCATAGCACTAATCAAGCAAGTTATCAGAGTAATTAGGGACTAGAAATCACTAGGGCATCATGCATTATGGTTTGTCTGCTCTATTTTTAAGATCCTGAGATGCAAATAGGTAATAAATTGTGTTAGTGATAAATTGTTTTGATTTTATGCTGAAATTAGTAAGAGACAGGCACTCAAATGGCATTTATTGGCGTAACTTGCTGGCTTCTTTCATCCCTTCCCCCCTCCCACTCCTCATGCATGAAGCACCTAACCCTGTTTCCTTGCCAGAACCACAAGAATGGGACTTCTGTTAGGTCATGTGCTGTCCTAGAGGCAGATGCTTTTCTCTGCCTTCAGTGCAGAAAAGAAGGGGCAGAGTAGGGATATCAGAGGGAACTGGGAAAGCAGGTGCAAAATTTGTGCAGAACACTCTGAAATGCCCGCTCTGACAGAGCGTATCTCTGAGTCTGCGGGAGGGAGGGTGTCCTGAGCCTGGATACTAGGAAACAAGAACTTGTTCGTTTTACTTGACTAATTACCAGCAGGAATCTCTGGCAGGAGTGGGAGCCTGAGTGTTGTCTTTTCTTTTGAAGTTCCAGAAGCGGTGTAGAATAAAGCATGTGACAGTAGAGGCCATTAGTGCAAACTCAATAGGTATGCACTTTGGCTTGGATGGACTACAGGAGTGATAGTGGCTAAATTAATTGATATGAAAAGTAGGAAGTTCATTGAACATGAGAACAATCATCTCTTCCATATCTGTTTGCTTGAGTCACTCATGTTTTGGCTAGAGCACAAACTTAAATTCCCCAAATTACTCACTGTGGCTCCTTCTGGGTTTTCATTTATAACCTCAGAAAACTCTCATAATAAAATCCCCTCTAAGTTATGTCATTTGGGAGGATGCAGAATCACATGTTCTGGAAATCAGTAATCAAAGGTGGTTTATACATGTAGGGAGAGAGTACATGGCCTAAACTGAAAGGAAAGCTTGCATAGGTTTTTTTTAAAGCAAAAATTACTTAACAGAGAAACTTACTCAAATATCTTTCCTTCTTCAGACAAGTCTGTGCAAAGCTGTGATGGAAAGATGGCACACAGGAGGGTCCCTTACCAAAGTCCTAGAGGAAGGTAATTATACAAGCAGAGAAGGATCTGGCTCACAGTACTTGTAGCTTCAAATTTTATCATAACATATCATTTGCTGTCCATAAAGTAATGGAAATGGTATCAAGTGATAAATGACCACTAGAAGTTTTTAATCCAGATGTTGGTACTGAGGATGCAGAGTGAGCAGATAGTGAACAGTTTCATCTCTTTGGAGAGAGGGGGGATTTCTTTACTAAACATGAATAATTTCAAAGACCAAACACATCCCACATGTTTCTACAAGTAGGAGAATAACCTAAATGTATTTAAATTCACTTTATTTTCTATGAATTGTTTGCTTGTCTCCAAGTGACATAAGCCAAGCACATGTGAGGTCCTTCTGGAGGGTGGAGGATTGGTCTTGGTGTGTCATAAATAGCTGTCCCCAGATACTCAGGCTTAGGAGCTAAAGAGCAGTTGTTAAAGGGTACAAAGGTGGATGCAGACAGCAGGAATTTATCCACACTTAGCTCAGAAAGAAAACTGTCTTTGCACATGTATATTGACTAGCACATGCCAGGAGTATCTGCTGTCAGGTAATCTATTGATTGCAGATGGACTGTTGGAGGAAATAGAAGTTATAGGTCAAAATGTGGTTTTCTTGTAGCAAGATATACGGCAACTGGAGCTGATCAAAACTATTTACTGCTAAAATAATTAGCTGATATGATTAATAATCCTCTTTTCCCCCCTTTCCCTCCCCCTCAGCCCCACATTCCTGAATGAGGGTGTTCAGATCTGTTGGGGTTTTTTTTCCCCCCAGAGTGTTTGAATAAAGTGGGTTCATTTTTTCTCAGCCTTTTAGTAGTAGATAAATCAATAATTGTGATCCTGAGGGGCAAGGAGGTAACACTTCCAATGAGGCACGGGTCCTGAGCCACAGCTTGTGGGAATCATCTGCTGAGAAACTGGTGTGCAGATAAGACATACTCATGCTGCAATGAAAGGACAATGTGTGCAACGCAGCTAAACTTTGGAAAGAAGCTAGTGGAAACCAGAAAAAGAGTAAGGGCTGTGGAAGTCAGGTAGACTGAACAGCTATCTGCTCAGTGCTGCTCTCCCTCTGTTTCTTGAGTTTGCTGGTCCTTGGACATACATGTGTTTGGGGAATTTTAGATTCACTTTCTTTTAAGTCTATTTTCAAAATGAAAAGAAATAGATTCATTAAATTGAATTAAATTTGGGGTTTGTTAACATGAAAAGAAATAGAAATAGTACTGTGGGGGTTTTTCGGCATGACAGTATTTTTGCTATTGGGAGGCTTTAATTTATAATCAGTAAATTTTCTTTGCATCTCTTCATTAGTTGATATTAACTAAATAAAACATTCAAATTGCAAATATTGACCTGAATTGCAAAAAGAGAAAAGACTTTCAAATTCCACTTAAATGACTCCTGGCAGGAATATCTTGTTTGGAGGGAGCGCAAAAAATTAAAATTAATAAAAACAAAAAATTCCGAGCCATCACAAACCGAAACCACACCTCCAAATATCTATATAGGATTGCCCTTTGCATTGTGACATGAACAAACATCTGGAAAAAAATGCTAAAATAGGTAAAATACCACAAATATTTATTTCCTGCAGTAGGTACCCAGTTCCATTTAAGTTGTTGGTAAATTATCAGTCTATTGGTACAACTAATGTATGTAGAGGAAAGTTTATGTTCTAAACCAAGTTATAAAACTACTGTTAGATCAGGTTAGCATAGCAACCTTATTTCTATTGTTTCACATATGCCTTGCAGCATGCCTTCATGCATGGTCTTTATTCCACAAAGCAAATAAGCCCCCAAAGCTAGCAAAGTACCTAACAAAATGCCTTGCTGAATAGGAACCCAGATGCAATAGCTGCCTTAAGATTCTGATTTAGTATAACATGCAAAGAGGGGCTAAAATCTGTGGGTTTACCCCTCTGTAGAGGGATTCAGGAAAACGTGCTCAGAGATCCTGGCTGAGCGAACTGCTTTGGTGCACACATTGTTTCCATGGGTAGAACATCTTTCGGCAACAATAACAAAGCACTTAGAGCACTGATCAAGCAACTCACACACTAGGGGCAAGATTAGCTTCAGCTGAACATATCTTTAACAGCTTCTGTCTTTTTTATGCTTTTCTCCACTCTTTGGAACAGTAACCAAAATAATGTGGTTTTACACGCCAGAGAAAAATAGATTTGGGTTTCTCTGGAAATGGTACCCTCCTGTTTACACAGGATCTGCTACCAGCTGGGATAATTGGCAGAGTCTTCACATGTGCTATTCTAGTCATCAGTGTCAGGAGGTCATATTCTTCTCCCTCCTTTGTTAAAAGGAGGGGAAAGGAGAAGGAGTTGTATGCCTTTTTTAAAAACTGTTAATAACTAAAAAAAATCTCCTTTATGAATAATCTACCAGTCAATGCTCTATTATACAACCTAGCATGCCTCTGAAACTCCAGTGCCAAAGCAAAAAATGGGATGACTAAATCCTTTCAGTCCAGAAACACAGCTGAACTGCAGCTCTATTGCTATGCAGAGAACCTCAGCTCTCTGTAATGTGCACTGCTATTGCAGTGATTGCCATGTAGTCTCAACAGTATGCTTTGGATGAGGACCTCAACGTTCATTTAAAAGCACAAGCCTAGTAATTTTGGATGAGAACATGATGTCATCTGAGTGCTTATTTGAATAGCATCCATTTTGTCAACAGTATCATGTAAAATCTGGCTTGGTTTTGGTGACACCACTGTTCCAATACTCTGTCATAAGAACATTAGCTCACATCTGGGTGATCCTCTGGGTCCCATTTTGGTTACAGAATAACTTCTCTCCACTTTTAATCTCCCCATGTCCTGCTTCCTCAGTTATCAGGTGAAAAGCAGAGACCTGGCTGCAGGCCTCATGCTGGACCTTTACTGGTTTCTGCAGGTTGCAGTTTAGATAATGGATACAGTAATAAACCCCAGTAGTGGGAGTCAGTGCCCAAGTTTGTCTCAGGATCACTATAGGTGTACAGCTAGTTCAGAAAAATTAAAACTAAATGGGGAGGGGGCAGGCATCTTTAGTGTGTAGCTGATAGCAGCCCTTGTGTACCCCAAAAAATGTCAGTTCAGGATGTACTTGGATGAAGAAAATCAAATTTCGTGGGTGCCAAGTGTAAGTGCATTCGTTTCCACCTCTGTCCAAAGAATGTGGATCCCCATGCTCAAAAGCATGAAATACAGTGGTGGCTAACGCTTCTGCAGTATCTTAGATGCAGAAGGACAACAATCTTTGTGTTCTGGGGTACTTTAAGAAGAAACTTTTGTCTCTATGCTTTCTAAAGTTGTCTGCATTATTTCTTTGATCCTCCCAGTACAGTATTTCTGAACAGACACCACAGGATTTGCAAAGCAATGCAAAATGGCATTGGAGATACCAGTCGCACACAGACAGGTGAATGTATGATAGATACCAAAAGGTCAGATTCTGCACTGACATTTACAAAGATGTCTCTGTAGGCCTTGATATTTTTTTCTATTATCCCTGTGCTTACATTTTATATTCATGTTGTCTAGATCCTACAGTTCTCACCTCCAAGCACACCTCTTATTTTAACCATCTCTTTATATCTGTTCTCCCTTCCATGTGTCTATATGTTAAAATAATTGCTGTATATACAGCTGTGCATAATAAGAAGTTATTTACAAGTAGTCAATTGCAGCACCACAAAAGCAAGAATATGTTTATAAAATACTTGCTAAATCTCTGGTTTTCTTGGAAACCAAGTTCTGTAAAGGTCTAATAGATAACTTGAAAACCTTGAAAATGGGAAGCTGGTGGGGTAACCCTACATTCCAGGCACAGCAACCTGTCATATGTGAACGGTCATTCCTGTGGTGACCAACAAGAATGGAGAATTACTGTTTAGGTAATTGATGTTTAAGTAATGCTTAGATGAGTTTAGGTTGCAATAGGAAGCAAGCATAAAAAGATAGAAAACCCTTAAGCCTAGGCTGGATGAGAGCAATTTATAAGTTCTTTACAGGGCTTATTTTACTTGCAGCCCAAACAGTTAAACAAAGTCAAGGTCTAATTTATTTGAAAATGCTGAAAATTTCTTTGTGCCCCCTCCCCAGTTCAATGCCCTTGTTCTTGCTCTAAAATACAGTTTTAAAGTGCCTGGCAGCATGCGCTAATATACTGCTTCTCTTTCTGCCTGAATTTGAATCCCTTCTGCAAAGCAGAAAGAGTTTCAGACTTAAAACTTAGTTCTGTTTTAGGTTGTGGAGGGGCATTCGCCCTATCACAGCTTCCGAAGTGATGGGCAATTGCTTAACAGGGTCTTTTGTGCAGCCAGTGTGTTGGAAGTGTTACTGTCACCTCCTGTATCTTCCTTTAAATTAAATTAAAAGGACATATCTGGCTATTAAAATCTAGCATCTAAAAAAATGGTGTGAAAAGCTAGTCAAGTTGCATGTGAAACAACTTCATCCAAAGATAGCTTTGTGCTTTTTTCTTCTATTGTAAGCCAGAACCCCCCTACCATCAACAAGAATGCAATAGTAAATTAAATGCATTCACAGTGCTGCAGGACAAGACAATGTAACTGAAGTGGGAATAGTCTTGTAGTGATTGCAGTGCTCACACCAAGAAACTTGAGTTTTCTTCTTTTCCATCCTTTTGTGGCTTAGTTTCTTCATCAGAAAAAAAAATAAAAGTGGCTTACATGGAGTGTTCATTTGCTTTTCAAAACATTCTGGAGTTAACAGTCATAGAAACTTGAAGCATTCTTATTGTAGTAATATTGCTGATCATAAAGTAATATGTTATTAAGTGCAAATTAAGTAGTAAAACTAAAAAATTGAGTGAATAAAGAGATCATTGCACTGAGAGGAAGACGATATTAGGAGCATTAAACCACTGAGAAACTTGTTTAATATCAGACTAACTAACAGGTCTTCTAATCTGAGAACTTTGTCTCATAGCATATACTCATAAAGCTGTTCTTCACTTTTAAGGGAAGCAGATATTTAAATACTTAGAATGCAGTAGCAAGTTTCCTTTCTTGTCTGTGTGAGGTGAACATGACTGAGAAAGTGATTTCAGATAAATAAAGGGATATTGAAGTGTCAGTGATATCAGAGTATGATCCAATTCTGCTGTTAGGCTCTAAGTAGAGTGGTAAAACTGAATTTGTATGTAAAGTGACTTTCCCTTTTTGATCCATCTCCCCTTTAAAGTATATACAGAGAATACCTTGTTCCACTGCTGTTGTCTTCTTTTGCAGGTGAGTTTTGATAAGAACTAAGCCGATGTTGTCAGATAATGTTTTTTCTGTATCATTCAGACACTGGAGAATGACCACAGAAAGCTTTCCAGAGGTGGAAATAGTTAACCTGATCTCTGCCAAAGAGCAAGCCTCTGCTTGTCTTAGTCTGCAACCTTACTTTTAGAATTAAGCCTGGACACTCTCAAACCAGATCTCTGAACTGGTACATCCCAACATGCTTTCTTGTTCCACCTGTGAATTGTGAAAGTGTACATAGAGCAGCTTTGTAGGTTTTGCCTCTTGCAAATCTTTGTGTACATAGAGCAGCTTTGTAGGTTTTGTCTCTTATGTCACTGTATTCTTTTTGCAATTCCCATGTTGTCGGCCTTTTTTGCTTTTGTCTATAATGCAGCTTGCTTCACATCTAATGTACTGGAATTTGGGTGTATTGGCTGCTGAATGAGAGATTCATAATTTCTTTGATTTTAGATTTCCATGACAAGGTAATGACTTCAAGTCATTCTTGAATAAGACTTTATTTGGCACGACACTGCATTTACTGTAAAAGGAAGAACTGCATAGATATCCGTTAAAAAAAAAAAATGGAATAACAAAGTATAATCATAGAATCATAGAATAGTTAGGGTTGGAAAGGACCTTAAGATCATCTAGTTCCAACCCCCTGCCATGGGCAGG
>JAOEHY010017439.1:0-13538 GCA_025447955.1 Psilopsiagon aurifrons
ACTTCACCTGACTGCCATGATTTTTCAAATATGATGGACAGTGGCTTAGCAACTTCATTTGTCAGCTCCTTCAGGACTCATGGATGCCAGCTCCTTCAGGTCCCATGGACTTGTGCACATTCAGGTTCTTAAGACGGTCTTGAACCAGATCGTCTCCTGCAGTGGGCACAGGGTCTTCATTCTCACAGTCTCTGCTTCTGCCTTCCAAGACTTGGGTGGTGTCATCAGAGCATTTGCCAGTGAAGACTGACGCAAAGAAGTCATTAAGAACCTCAGCCTTCCCGAAATCCAGGGTAGACAGTTCTCCTGATGACTTGCAAAGAGGGCCCATGTAATGTCTAGTTTGTCTTTTATTCACTAAGTACCTATAGAATCTCTTCCCGTTATCTTTCAGATCCCTAGCCAAGTTTAATTCTAAGTGGGCCTTACCTTTCCTAACCTGGTCCCTAGCTTCCTGGCCAACATCCCTGTATTCTTCCCAGGATGCCTGTCCTTTCTTTCATCTTTTTAAAGCCTCTTCTTTCCCTCTTGAGTTTCCTCAGCAGTTCCTTATCCATCCAAGGAGGTCTCGTGGCCCTCCTGCTGCACTTCCTTCTAGTTGGGATGCAACACTCGTGAGCTTGTATGTATTTGTCATACTTGTCTCTAAACTGGAGAGACATCATTTGACGGATGGACTGTGTGGTGGATAAGGAATTGTCTGAATGGTTGCAGTCTAGATGGTGTAGTCAAGGATTCAGTGTCTAACTGAAGATGGGTAGTGAGTGGTCCTCAAGTGTTAGTGTTGGTACTGGTCCTGTTCAATGTCTTTGTTGGCTACATGGCTAATGGGAGTGAATGCGCCCTCAGCAAGTTTACTGATGACACCAAGCTTTGTTGTGTGGTTGGTACGCTAGAGGGAAAGGATGCTATCCAGTGGGACATTGACTGGCTTACGAGGTGGCCAGTGCCAACCTCATGAAGTTCAACAAGGCCAAGTGCAAGGTTCTGCACTGGGTTAGGGCAGTCCCAGGCACAGTTGTAGGCTGGGCAGAGAATGGATTGAGAAGACTGAGAACAGCCCTGTGGAAAAGGACTTGGTGTTGATTGCTGAGAAGCTCAACATGAGCCAGCAGTTTGTGCTTGCAGCCCAGAAAGCCAACCGTATACGGGGCTGCTTCAAAATGAGTGTGGCCAGCAGATCGAGGGAGGGATTCTCCCCTCTACTCTGCTCTTGTGAGACTCCATCTGCAGTCCTGTTTTCAGCTCTGGGGTTCCCACGCAAGGGGGACATGGACTTGTTAGGGAGTTCAGAGGAGGCCACAAGGATGCTCCGAGTGCTGGAGCACATCTGCTATGGAGACAAGACTGAGAGAGGTGGGGTTTTTCAGCTTGGAGAAGAGAAGGCTCTGGAGAGACCTTAGAGCACCTTCCAGTCCCTAAAGGGGGCCTACAAGATCTGAAGAGGGACTTTTTACAAAGGAATGTAGTGGCAGGAGAAATGGAATGGCTTTAAGCTGACAGAGGGTAGATTTAGATTAGATAATAGGAAAAAAATTCTTCAGCTTGAAGGCAGTGGAATAGTGGATGAGGTTGGCCAGAGAAGTTTGGATGCTCCTCATCTGTTAATAAATCAGTTGTTGTTTTAAAATTTTTTAGGACTAAGGTACACTTGTTAACAAGCAAATGCATTTATCAAGAGTATATTCTCTTACTAGGACTATTACTGCTTCTTTGAATTGTCTGTTTGTTGTTTGTTGTGGTTGTTGTTGTTGTTGTGTGATTCTTCTTCTTGTTAACTGTGAGTTGTTATTGCTTACTATTACGATTATTCTGTTTAAAAGACATCCCCAGTACCGAAAGTCAACATCCAAAACACATATAGGTTGAAACTATTGATAATTATTCAGTGATGTGTTTTTACAACTCCATGAACACATCACTGAGTAATTATCAAGAGTTTCTACTCTCTCACCTTTACGCAATCAAAGGAACCAAATAAACAGGTCATGTACTTTTGATTCCATTGATGTAACATGTAGCAGACTATGCACAGTTTCTCCCTTAACTATGAAGCTGTCAAGTGTTACTATAATTGAATGAGAAATTCTTTACTTTCTGTTTATACGTCAAGTGTCTTTATCAGGTAAGCACTGTTTGGAAACTAACATAAATGAAGATTTATTCACTGCTTGCTAATTAGAAACTACTTGTCATTCTGTATTTTAAGTATTTTGAGGCAAAAAGTCAGGGTTTGCAGATATCAGCAAAAAACAAAGTTTGTTCCAGTGTAGTCACTGTTCGTTATGTTTGCTAAAGATAGGCATGTAACTGCTAACTGTGTCCCAGACTAAGTTGATTCAGGTATCAACTGTGCTGTAAGACAAACAGTTTTAAGTCTTATGGGAAAAGAGATGGTAAGGAGGCCTTATACAGTATTGTACACCTATGGCTGTATTTATTGAGAATCAGATAAGAAAACAGTCCTGAATAGTTGTCAGTAAGGTGATAAAATCATAGACCAAGTAGTCAGAGAAGCAGGTGAGTCTGTATTCAAATTAAGACAGGGTATTTTTCTGCAAAATGTCTTTGGATCAGTAGGAAAGAAGCATGTGAAGAACTGCGGACAAGAGGATGGATTAAATAATTTAATAGTCAAATTGGCCTTTAAAATGTGGGAATTTATTATGCTATAGCCAAATTCAGAAAATCTAATATATTGTTGGTTTTCCTTCCTTTTGCAGCTTACATCAGGCATTTATAGTTTTGCATGTTCCTTGTGGAATCATCATACGGATACGTTCCTCCAGCAAATTTGTACAGGGGATGAAACTGGAGCCACAAATTCACTAGAAAGAACGTTGTTATCATTGAAAGGTAATAATACAGAGTGATATTAAATACAAGGTTCGAAGTTTCTCGACAGTCAGTAAGTAGGATTTCTTTGGTAAAGAGTTTGCGCTCTCTAACAAAGCCATGTCCTTTGGGAAAAGCAGGTACACATTATTTTATGTGTACCTTTAGCAAGGCCAGAAGGATTGTTCACATAGAAGGGGGAGAAGATAATCCTATTTCTCAGTGTGTACCATTCTGATATGCATATTGTGATAAGTCTGGAAGGTGGGAAAATGGCATAACAGAATGCTTTGTGTGTTGTAATTTAGGCTTGTTGTCTATCTTTAAGCACTTAAGAAACTGAGCAATGAATTTTAAGTTTACCTTGTGTTCAGTGAAAAGGTAGCCTTAGCAGTGAGTTCAGATTTAGGTTGATGCCAGGTACTTATCAGTGGGATGAATACATATCTGTACTGTATATTGCTGCTTTGAAAAATTGAGATGTATGCAGTGCTTGCAATGTAGGTGATGCCCTTATTGAATTGTTTCAGAAGGTGCAGAATGTGGCTTTTCTGGGTTACCAGCAAGAATAAACCTGAGAAAATTCACAAGATGGCTTACAGACACTACTTGACTATACTTGCCTCTTTTGCTGCTGGAGAGCCTTTCAGAGGTTGAATTCCTACAGCTTTTGCATAATTCTACTTGAGTCAGTAATTCTTGGAGTCCTGTTTATTTTACATTTTGTGTACTGAATAGTAAAGTAATTTCAAGAAGATAAGATTCATGTTAGGTATGGTTGAGGCCTAAAGGCTAGAAATGAAACATATGTTTTAATACAGAGAATTGGAAGAAAGGCACAGCAACTGCAATTGCAGTTGTGTTCTGAAATCTGTTAGAACAAGGGCTGAGAAATATTTGTGCAAGTAATTTCTTTTTTTTTTCCTTAGTGCTTCGTAAACTGACTGTCCATGGGTTTGTAGAACCTCACTGGAATGCAGAGGTAATGGTAAGTGACATATATCTCTGTTTCTAGACTAGAAATCCTTTGTGATGATTTTAGGTGGTGTTAAATTTAAGAATCATTGAAATGCGCGCGTTTGTATTCTGTAAAGGAAGATCAAGCAGCACACTCAAAAGTTTTCCTCCCATCAGTTAATAACTATCAGATCCTAAGTACTGTGTTGCCAATGGCATGATGTTTGAAAAATAAAACATATCCCTTCCAATTTACATGTCACATGATAGTGACGACGTGTTGCCTACTGAAAGATATATGTATTCTCTCCCATAATTTGAAGAGAATGTTTTCATTTAATGATTACTGTAATGTCATATTTGTCCTATCAAATTGTATTGACATAATATTTCTGATTGAGATGAAAGCCTATGGTATGTTGCCTGTACTGGGGGGAAGGGGAGAAATAAGAAAGAAACCCAAGCACATACCTTAACTCCAAGCACGATCTGGAAGAGTCTTCCTCTCCTGGAAGACTTGGGTACCTGTGACCTAAACTAGGAAGTTGAGAACAGGGTAAAAATGGATAAGCAGATTGTTAAACATTTGTGTGTATTTACCTGTGCTTCCCTCTATTGGAGAGCTTTGGTGATTGTCTGGTACTAGTAAGTTTGGTTTGGATCATACATGCAGTCTGTTAGATAGCTAATTATTTCTTTCATGAAGAAATCGTTTGTGAGAGATAATCAGTTATTCAGTTAAAAATGAGCAGGTGATGTCTGAGGTAGTGACACGTCTGAACTGACTTCAGTTTGACTCAACTTTCTTTTCATAATACAGTGCAAATTAAGCTTCATCTTTAAAAGACATATATTTCTATATTTTTCAGGGCTTTCTACATGCAGTATTTGAGCGGCTGAAACAATTTCTGGAGTGTAGTAAGTGCCTGGGTATTCTTGCTTCTGTTGGTTGTTAAATATTAGGAACTGGATGAAAACATAATATGGTTTATTGCATCATCAGTAATAATTTAGGTGCAAGGTATTTTTTATATTTGCAAAGCTGTTAACTTTAAATGCTGCTAAAATTGTCAGACTTAAATAAAACATATACTTTTATAGCAGTAGACTAAAATCCCACCAAAAGTATACGTGGTGTGATCCTACTAATCAAAGAAAAAAAAGTAGGTGCTACTAAAAAGCAGGTAATTTTGAGTGGGTTTTTTTTTTTTTTTTGTGAGAGTTTTATGTTTTCTTCTTTTTTCCTGAAGTTTTCCACATATTTTGGTATGTCAAATGGGTTATAAAGACCACATTCCTCTGTAAGTAATTTATAACTGCAAGAGTACTCGTCTGAGACAACCAAGCACATGTTAACATGGTCAACACAAATATAAGCATACTTAGCAGGTGTTAGTGCTTTTTCAGGGGAGTTAGCTGGAGCAAGCGAAAAGGAGAGTGGCATGTTGGCAGTGTTGCATCTGAACACACTCCTGTTTGCTTGCTTGTATAACTGTAGTAGACCTGGTGCAAGCCGTGCATTCATCTGAAGCCTGTCAGGTCATTCCTTTAGGCTCCAGCAACACTTTGCCTGAGAATAGATGTCTAAGCTAAATAGGAATTTCTTCTTTTTTTGTTGTTGTTGTTGTTGTTTTTTCTATAAATGAAGGTACTTGTCTCAGGAGCCTGTGTTTTGCTGAGAGGGGCTGATCAGGGCTCCAAGCCTCATTTCTAAAAGAGACTAAAAGTGCTACCATGTTCAGTGCCCGAGTAAAGTACCTTTATTAATCTGCTAAGCTGCCAGCTTCTCTGCATGCAACTGTTTGCCCCTCTGCTACATTATAGTTGCACTCTTTCTGGCCCTTTCATTTTTGGCAAGATAGTTGTCTAGCCTTAATGGACTAAACTGAAAGCCATCCCTTCTGAAGGTTGGTGGTTATCTTAATCACATGAAACATGAGGACTCTAGGGTTTGAATGTCCTAAGAGGTAAGCTGAACCTCCACGTTTCCACTTTTCTAGTCAACTTGTTGGTTTGCAAAAGCAGGTGCGACTACTTTACAAGACTAGTGTTTACATGAATTATATTGCATATTCCTGTATGCCCTCATTATCGCTCTTTTTTTCTTTTTTTCCAAAAGCTTTATCTGTGCGGTTTTTGTTGTGGTTTTTTTTTTTTTTGGTTTGGTTTTTTTTTTTTGGTTATTGTTTGTTTTTTTTTTATAAATTCAGAATGTTCTCCTGCATCAAAAATCAATTATTTTTTTTAAGGTGGAGTTTTTAGAAAAGCACATAGCATTGTGTAACAAGTATATAGCATAGTTTTAATAGAAGGAAATCTTAATCTTTTCAATGTGTTTTGACTTCTTGTGCATGCTAGCATTTGCTTTCATTATTTGGTTTTTTTATCATTGAGTTGTCTGTAATGGTGTCCCAGTTGTTTTATTGTGATCAGTGAATTTAGGTACAGCTGAGAGAAATGGTTTAAGACTGGGGAAATTTTTCCCATTACTCATTACTTTGAACTTGACTTTGAATTTATTCTGCTGTGGAACTTTTTTCTAGCTGCTGTAATCCCTGAAATGCAGAAAAAACAAGTTGTTTTCCAGAGTTGATTTAACAAAGCTTCGCTATCCAGAAAGGTCTGAAAAAATTGCAGTTGTTGAATATATGATTTACTATAAATATCTGATTTACCAGGTAGAAATATAAGAGCAGAAAACTTATGCAGAGATCGTGTAGAAAAGACTATAATTCTGTTCACTAAAGTGGTAAGTAAATTTTTCATTCAGTTACTGAATAGTTTACCATTCTGGAGGAGCAATCTCCATTTGGATACATATGTGTCTTAAAGTGAATAGGTTTCAGATCTTTTTAAAGAAATGGAAGGTACTGCAATTTAAAAGTTCATTGTTATGAAGTTTATTTTTGAGGTTTATTTTTTTAAAAAAGGGTGTCTGTTTATTTATGTTGACATAAGTTGGCTTGAAGAATACTTTTCCATAGCTCAAGCAAAATTAAATGCATTCCATAAGTAAATTATTTAGCTAGGATTTTGCTCAAAAAAGAATTCTAGAAGTTTTGCTTAAACGTTGCTATCAGCATTAATGAGTAAAGAAGAGAGAAACTTTTCATCCTGTTTATATAAGAAGTTAGATTTGTTATTTTGAAGATACGAAGTTTTACTGGGTAGCTGGCCAGTTTTAGTTTATTGAACGAAAATTTAACAGAAAAGCTCTCCTATCCTCTATGACTTGTATTATATAGTGCATTTGGAGTTGTTGGCTAATTCCCTGCAACCATTAAATTTCATATGTTATTGGAAGGTAATTTTAGCATTGTTGCTTGCTCTATTTTTAAAATATATGAAATGTACTAAGTTCCTGTTGTTTTTAGATTCTATTTTGGGGCCCTGGATGTTGTTTAAATATTCAGTCTAATAACATGATGTGGGAGGCACCTGTCTGCTTCACCACAATTTAGCAGAAGGTGCACTCATCCAATATTTTTGGTCCTTGTCATAATACTTCTTACTTTGAACTAACAGGTGAAGTGTGTGAGGCATATGCATTCTTTTTCATAAACCTGAAAGTACACTTTAATATGTAATTTACTACCTGTAGAAATTCAGATGCGAGAATTTAGTCACAGGCAATTTTGCAGAGTAAAGGAGATTAAAGGAATTGACTGATACATTCTAGATCTCTTAATTAGAAAAGCTAGGCTGAAAAAGCAAGTGCTAGTATTGCAGCTGAGGGGGAGAAAAAGGAATAAAAAGTTGCTTCTCTTCTGCCTCTTCTACTTAACAGTAATTCACATAGAGTGGACCATTTACTGAAATATCCAGGGTTTTAAGTGTGGTTGATATGTCTTATATACTGTGTTGCTAGCAAGCTGGTCTAGTTAAAAATGGGTATTATTTCTTAAATTTTAAAAAAGGTAATTTTGAATATGAATCAAGAATTTCAGGGCAAACTAATGCTTCATTAACCATTGATCTTCCTAGTACCTTCCTAATTTTCTGTCTGTGTTTGGTTTCTCTTCCAGATTTTTATGTAAATTGGCACTTGTTTTTGATAAGTAGTTTATGAAAGCATATGAGACTTGCACAAAAGGTGATCTGATTTCTTTCTTGCTTCCCTGCTTCCTTAATTTTTAGCTTTTGGACTTCCTGGATCAACATCCTTTTTCATTCACACCTTTGATTCAGAGGTCATTGGAGTTTGCTGTAAGCTATGTTTTCACGGAGGCTGGTGAAGGAATTGTGTTTGAGCAGTTTATTGTACAATGCATGAATCTCATTAAGATGATTGTAAAAAATTATGCATACAAGCCATCCAAAAATATTGAAGGTACTGCTGCTATTTACTGAAAAAAATTTTTGTGTCTTGATAAACATTTTGCTAGTTGCTCCCAACAGTAAAATTCTTTTGAAGCACTTTAGTAGCTAGTAATGTATGCTGCTGCCTCTCTATTGATAATTCTTATTTTGATTGTAAAAGTATTAATGTATGTAAACATTGACTTGTTAAAGTGATTTTAAATACACAAGAAGTCTGTTGATTTTATTTTGTATTGAACTAATTTTAAAAAGTATTGAGGGTATGGAATTTTGTTTATTGTCATCAAATGTTTTCATGCATCTTTCCCTTGGGAAATGTTTGGTAAAATGGAGCATTGGCTGTAATTAACTAATACCACAACTCTGAAAGGCAGTGAATTTGACACGCTGTTGAATATAAAATATATGTTCTGTTTTGTAGAACTGTGTTTCATTCTCAAACTTCACTGCTGTATGCACAGATAATGAAAAGTGGAATTCAAGTATATTTAAAAAAAAAAGCCCACAACATTCCACCTTAATTTGACATTTGGCAATGATTAGTTATTGACATTCTATTTCTAAGTTGGGGGGGGGGGAGAAAAAGTTTTATGAGCATACTGATATGTGTCAGATGGTACATACCCAGCATTTAAAATTCTTCCAAATACTGATGAATTTCAGTGTATAGATATATATATAAGTATAGATGAAACTGAGTTTTGTGTGTTTTAAGTGCAGTAATGCTAAATTAAAAAAAAAAAAAGTAAGGCCAAAAGCAACAGGTAAACCGTTTTTCTTTTCATCTAGATTTTAGCTGGAAAACATTATTAATACTTTGTGAAGCCCTAATGACCTTTCAGTCTAATTGTGCTATTACAGAACTCTCTTAAAAGTAAGTTAATTTGGAAGCTTGACTGAAAGTACCACCAGACAGTCTGTTACGAAAGTCTGACATGAAAATGTCTTTTGTTGGGTGTTTTTCTTCCCTTTCTTATCTGTTGTTTTTTTTTTCTAATTTTAATTTACTAGTATTTGATCTTTAAGCCATTTAATTGTAATACGGAATTTTCTATTTTTATTTCAGATAGCAGTCCTGAAACTCTTGAAGCTCATAAGATAAAGACTGCTTTTTTCACATATCCAACATTAATGGAAATATGTAGGAGATTAGTCACTCACTACTTCCTGCTGACAAAGGAAGAATTAACCATGTGGGAAGAGGATCCAGAAGGCTTCAGTAAGAAATGTGTTGTGTAGCTGTTGCAGTTTACTTAGTTAATGGTATAAGACTTGCATACTGTCATTGATAGGATGAGAAAGTTGGGGCTTTTCAGCCTGGAGAAGAGAAGGCTGTGTGGAGACCTCATACCAGCCTTCCAATACCTGAAGGGGGCCTATAAGGGTGCTGGAGAAGAGCTCTTCATCAGGGACTGTAGTGATAGGACAAGGGGTAACAGGTTCAAACTTCAACAGGGGAAGTTTGGATTGGACATGAGGAGGAAATTCTTTACTGTAAGGGTGATGAGGCACTGGAATGGGTTGCCCAGGGAAGTTGTGAATGCTCTGTCGCTGCAGGTGTTCAAGGCTGGGTTGGACAAAGCCTTGGATGGCATGGTTTAGTGAGAGGTGTCCCTGTCCATGGCAGGGGAGTTGGAACTTAGTGATCTTAAAGTCCTTTCCAACCCTATGATTGTCTCTAAAAATTGCTTATTGATCTATCGGCTATTTTATTTTTGGTGGACCTGTTACATGCATGAATGTGCCTCTGGTGATTGTTTTCATAACTAGAGATTTCTTAGTCGTCTGTGATACATGCATGTCTAATAAAGTCTATTTGAACCATAGTTGAAATAATATTTTTTCCTTTGTGAAATAATAGCTGTAGAAGAGACGGGAGGAGATTCATGGAAGTATAGTCTCCGAGTAAGTATTTCCGTGTGAAAGAAAACCTTTCAACATTTCTGGCTGCATTTCTTAATTTTCTTGTAACGAGAGATGATACTTGTAGAAAGATAAGGTTGTGCTTTTAAAAAAAATCTTTACTAATTCTAACAAATTTCTTCAACTATAAATTGACTGTGTTCCTTAATGCTCAAACATGCTGAAATACACTGGAAACTACGCACTTCATATTTTAGGAGGGAGGTAGGGTAAAGGAGTTTGCTTCAGCATTTGTGTTGTCTAGTATCTAGTGATTAAACCCACTGAAAGTTGTCTCTTGAAACTGGTAACTGGTACTGTCACTTACGACTTTGTTAGTACACATGATGAATGAAGAAATTTTCAGATGCATCTGTGTTAATATTTTATTTCATACCGTATCAAAAGTATGCTGTTGTAGTGATTCTCCAGTTATCATTGCTGTGGTTTGCTTCACATAGAGATCTCTAAATTTATTTGCTGGGTTGCTTCAATTTTAAAACTAAAAACCCCAGACCTGTTCATCTGTTATGTTCCAAGCGCAAATGGGTATTCAGTCCAGGTATCTTGGCTAGAGCTAATCCAAAACGAAACCATGACATACTTATAATCTGGTCACTGAATCCTCAGCACAAGCTATTTCACTCCTCAGATCCATTGTTCTTCTGCCATAGAACTGGCTGATACAAATACAGACATCAAACTAGCAAAAGTTAAGCATACTAAGTGCTAGTAAGACTGGGATATCATATAATACTGGTTTTGCTGTCGTATACCACATTTTTAACTATTCAGCACTTGAAATACATTTTATGCTAAAACCTTAATTGCCTTTATTCTTATAGATTCTAAAGCAGATCTCTTAATTTTTCAGCCATGCACAGAAGTTCTTTTTATTGATGTTTTCCATGAATATAACCAAACTCTTGTCCCTGTGCTTTTAGAAATGGTTCACAGCCTACAAGGTAAGTAATTTAAATAATAAATCAACTGTAAAATGTAGAATGTGTAAATTCTTTACACTTGCTTTTGTCAGCTGTTAAACAATTTTACCTTGTGATACCTAATTTTTTATAGGGCATTCACTCTGTAGTTTTGAAAGGTCATGTTAATATTTTAAAACTATTTCTAAACCTACCATAAGGAAAATGCCATTTCTGTCTAGGAGAAGGAAATCCCTAAGTATCCTTTAATTTTCATTGTAATTAATTTAGATGTATGGCTAAGATTGTGGCATTTTTGCTCTCAGGAGGTTTCAGGCTTTCTTGAGGATGATTGAAAACCTTCATAAATGTTGTAGATTGCCTTTTGCTCGGAACTTCCTGTTCAAATGTGCAGGGCAGTTTATGGTAAATGTGCTGTGTCTGAAATCATACTGGGGGAAAAAACTGTAAAGGTGAAAGTTCAAGTTATGCTGTCATTCTGGAGTGTCTGGAGAACTTTCCAAAGCTGAAGAATCTGCTTAATAAGTTCAGTGGTTTTCTGTATGAAGATCGAAGTCTTTGTAGAATGAGTGGTTCTAGTTTGGGTTTTTTTCTGTTTCAATGATTCTTATCCCAAAACAAAGTTTTATAGTGGCCATAAAACTTTATTAGTGGTAGCTGACACTTTGTTTTCTTCGTCAGTTTAGTCTAGATTGTTTCCCCAGGTTGCATCTTACCTGTCTTATGATATTTTAGGTTTGAACTTACCAGAATGGATAAGTAGATTATATTAAATAGGAATAAGTACTCATTTTCTGAGAGTTGTTTCTGACTTCACAGAACCTCTTAATTAAATACTTTGTGTACATGAGTTTCAGGATGGCTTGCTGTGCGGTGATGCTGCTAGTGGTAAAAGCTTAGTTAGTTTTCCAAGAATTATGGAAGTTGAGTCTTCCATGGCAAAAGGTACGCATGCACCTTTTTTCCACTCCTGAAGCCCCCTAGTAGTAGCCATTTCTGGAAGTATGCAACCTGAGAGTTACTGTTCATATACAAGATGATATTAAGAGTTCACTAGTTCTTAAAATTTTGGAAAATCTTTACTTATACACAGTGAGTATGTATAAGTGTACAGGAACTAGGTCTAGGACTCTACAGTAAATAGTACCATGTGGTCAACAGTCTTCAGCAATTTGCAAGTTTTGAGTTTGTTCATTTAGAATACATGTTTTGGGCTTAGTTGCATGTTGTGATTAAGAATGTTCATCTCTTAAAATGTCGGTCAAAAGCAGTGTCTGAAGGCAAAGATCTGACTGAAGCACTTTTTTCCTTGTTTTAACTCTGTCTTGTAGGATCTACCAATGTGGAGGATACCAATGCTATATTGATTAAAGATGCTGGTAAATTAAGTTATACTTTATCTTTGAAGTAGCAAAGCTGCTTTTCTGTGTGTGCTTGGCTTTTTAGAAATTACATGAAAAATTTGCAAGATTTTCCTTTTTTTTTTTTTTTTTTTAAGATATCTGGAAAATGGGACCTAAATCCTGTTTCTCCTATCACTTGATGTCAGTCTTCATTTTTGTGAAATGCTCATGTGAAAACATGATGCCGCTTTTTGCAAAACTACCCCTCGGGCAAACTTCCTTACTGTCCTGTCCTTTCCTCTCTGCAAATAAATGAGCTATAGTGCTTCATGGAGGTACTCTGCCCATTTTACAAGTTGGGAGATTTTTTTGACAAAAAAACCCCAACAAACAAAACAAGCAAGAATAGCTACTGGTGAAACCATTCTAGATGTTAGAATAAGATCTTCTTTGGTTTTATTTGTTTTAGCTATTTTCAATGTCTGAAATTTTTTCTGTAATATCTTTATTTTGCTGAAAGTTCCTCCAGAGTTCCCTCCACCATGGTCTGATTATATCTTTCTTCAGAAAGATATGCTTCAGTTCTGATTCTTTATTATGTTCAGGTAATAAAAAGTGTTGTTTAGTTTGTTGTTTTGGTTTTTTTTGATTGTCTGATCATTGAGTATTGAAACATTTAAGCAGACAGCATAACTATTGTTTTTCCCCAGTGTATAATGCAGTTGGATTGGCTGCTTATGAACTATTTGATAGTGTGGATTTTGATCAGTGGTTTAAAAATCAGCTACTGGCAGAACTACAGGTTTCTCATAACAGGTAAGCACCTTTGTTTGTTATGCCATCATCCTTTAGAAATGAATTGTTGATACAAATCTGGTAAGATATAAAAAACGTCTAAGAATTGCAGGCTTGTAAAATATTCTATTTTTAAACATATTCACTAAATGAGTAGATACAGAGCATCTATAAATAACTGATAGTGTCACAGAAATGACAGTGTTTATGACAGTTTATATTTAAATTACTGTGTTGTGGATACTTCCAGGGTTCTGTAAAAATATTGTAAGTCTGTCCTCTTGCATATATTTGAGTTAATTAAATTTTGTCAGAACAACTGCCCTTGCTCATTTAAACAGATATTTAGGCCTTATGAGACCCCATAGCCCCTTAGGCAGCAAGATCCAACCAAGATGTGTGGAAATAATCTCTGTAAAGCTGTATTTTAGCCAAAATATTT
>JAOEHY010017440.1:0-25989 GCA_025447955.1 Psilopsiagon aurifrons
CGGCACGGTCGCCGCAGCGAGTGCGGAGTGAATGACAGAGAGGGGCGGCGCGGAGAGGCAGCCCCGGGGTCAGGATGCGGACGCCCGCCGACATCGTCAACCTCCTGCTGCTGTCCTTGCTGGCCGGCCTCGATCCGTCCAAGGTAGGAGCCGCCCGGGCGCCGCCTCGGCGGTGCAAGGCAGGCGGTGCCGGCCCGCGCACGGCGGCGGGCGATGCGGAGCGGCCGCATAGCTGCGGGGAGAGGCGGCTGCTCGCCCTTGGCTGTCCGATCGGCTAGGCGGGAGAGTTCGTTGCGGAAGCGGTGGGCTCGGCACTACCCGGCGCTCGGGTCCAGGCGGGGAAGCGCGGTTGGAAGGGCTCCATGGGAGCGGGTTCGCTGCAGCCGGGCCCAGGGCCCCAAGCACTGAGCCCCCGCGGCCCTGATTTCCCCGCGAAGACCCACCCGGCATCGCTCCACGCACAACTTGTATCAGCCGTCGGGAGAGGAGCGGGCGACAGAGCGGCACGTTCTCCGGTTCAAAGAGGCGATTATAGTGCGCGATGGCTGCACCGCTTCCGAGGAAGCGGCCAGACTCTGGAAAACAGGGATCGGCAGCAGCCGGCTGGGAAGAAATGTGCTTAGAGTGGAACCGGAGGCACCAGGTTAAGAGCCCGGGTTTAACACTGTTCTGGGTTCTGCAGAGGTCCGATATCTTCCAATGCGTGCAGGACATTAAAAAGATCATATATGATAGTGAAATAAGTAAACGGTAGGTTTTAGCCATGCAACCTGGCTTGTGAAGGTGATTTTAGATGAAATCATTTTAAAAGGCGCAGAATTGCACTGTACCACCTCAGAGCAATAATGACTGAACCCCCCCAGGCCTGCAGATGTCTGTAGTGCTGCATCTTGTAGGAGCAGAACTTGTCCCATTTGTCTTTGTGTGACGGGCAATCCTTTTAACTATGAACGTTAAAAGAAAGTAACGAGAAATGAAACATTGGTAGAGTATTGCAGACCATTACCAGCAGTGGTCCACGCTGTGTGGCCACAATTTATATTGCAAGTTGGTGAATGTCATTTTAATGATATCATTTAGGTACCAAGCAACCATATGAGGTGATGTTCAGCTCTTCTGGCAGTTATTTTTTCCTTTAAAATAAAGGCATTAATCACATAAATGTACAAATATATACTGAATTCCCAACAGTATGGGAGGGATGTTCCTTTTTAAAAATGTAAAGCTAGAACTTCAAAAGTAATTCAGTGGAAATCTGATTTATGGCTGCAGTATTCTGTCTGCTTTTTAATCAGTATGATACAGTAACAAACAAGCAGGAGTGATACAGGATTAATACTGGCAGATAAATAATTGTATCGGTGTTACTAAGTGGGAGCTATCTACGAGCATCAGCTATTGCTACATCTGTAAACATACTCATCAGCCAATGCACAGGAGTTCCACATCTGTGTGGACAGCAGCACATGCCCATCTCAAAATCACGGGGTTTGACACACTCCTGTTTCTTTATTTTTCTATCTTCCATTACACTTTGCGAGATCTGTTAAGTTGAAGAGACTTCAGGAGGCTGTGAAGGCAGAAAATGCAAAATCTGTGTGCACAGAAGAGTAAAACCACTAACGAAGCAAACCAGCTCCAGGTGGCAGGATTGTTCTGTTAGCTCAGGTGACAGAGTTATGCCCCAAAATAACAGTGGGGAGAAATGCTCCATTTTATGTGTCTGTCACCATCCAGCACTGAATAGCAGGACAAGCCACTGCAAGGAAATGGCATGAATTAACTTTTGAAACTTTGCTTCTAGCCCTTTTTGCTGTGGCATGCTGTGTAGAGGACATTAAAATGGCCTTTTAGTCACCACTCTGTGTGGCATTTTCAGGGATATGAAAATGTTCGTTGCAGGCTCTTTTCACTTTGGCAAGGGGACACGAACCAGAAAGCTCAGAAGTCCTTAAGATTATGTTGAACTAAGAGCCCTTAACATAAGCCCGCTGTTTATCAGAGCTAAATTAGCTTTTCATAAACAAAACCCACAAGATCAAATGGTTATTCACATCCTTGGTTAAGATACTACAGCAGATTAAGTGTAAAAAAGATGCCACGTGGCACCGAATCATTTAGTTTTGTTGACTGTGGACAGCAGCTTTCATATTTCTGTGAAACATGATATATCTAAAAATATTTACAGGGTTTGGTTTTGGTTTGGGGAGGTTTTTGGTGTGGCTTTTTGTTGTTTTTTGTTTTTAGCAAAGTACAAGTTGTGACTGAAATCTCACTTTACAAATGGACGCAGTGCTCAGTTATTTGTCTTGCTTTATGCTAAATCGAAATGAAATGGTAACTTTCTGCCCTAAGTTTGGAAAGCAATTATGTCATTTGGAATTAATTGTAGGAAACGAGGGGATGTTAGATTATTTCTTTTCCAAACTCAACTCTGCAATACGCTCCTGACTAGACAGCCAACTTTTTTAAATGCCCTTGACACTCACAAACCATTCACCTTAAGAAACTAAATCACATCAGACATTTCAAAGTACCCAAAATGCATTTCCATTCATGTCCTATGGAATTTGTATTCAAGGAATAACGCATTTTACTGATCAACTACTTTAAAATAATGCCAAGGGGATGGGGGGGAAGCTTTGAATTAGTACCAGGCTGTCACTGACTATTACTCACAGGCATTCTTATTATGGCAGGTCTTTTATGCTATGCTTATTGGTTATTTACTGATAGTAAAGTGTTTAAGCATCACCATCTTATAGTAAAATATGTAGCAAAAAAATATAAATAGTTTATTCTTAAATTCTAGAATACTAATATTTGATTTTCAGCATAGCAATTTATTGCAAATTCTTTTGGGTTTGTTTGGGGGCTTTTTTTTAGGGTTTGGGGTTTTTTTTCTGCTAAACATTATAGAGAATGTTGACCAGCTCTGGAAATTCGTCTTTTACAAAGGGAAGACATCTCACTGTTGATTAAACAGTTGGTGCTAATTACAGGCTATTCATTTTAAGAGACTTAGTAAATGTCATATCTACTTGATTCTTATTTTTGTTTCTATTTACATAGAAAAAATACAATGAAACATTCATGCTAAGCTGATTTATTTCCAGCAGTGTTACTAGATATTCAGCAGGAATAAAAAGTCTTTCCTTAAGTGCAGTATCTTGAAAAAAGGAGCTATTAAATATAAGGGAACTTCTGAGATTCACTGCTAGATGGCATCTCTGTGCTGCTTTTCCAGAAGCCTAGAGTTTCCTGTGATGACCTTCATACTCTGTAAACTGGGCTTCTTTTGTAAGGGTTGCTTTTGCCATTTTGGCCATTATTTGATAATCACAGTCATATAATCAAGTGAACATTTTGTAGTGATGTAATGCTGCTCCACATAGAAATCAAGCTAAGCAGGTTTCCAAGTCTACATCACAATTACAGGATTAGGATGGGATAAGGATGTTTTGGAATATTAACGTTAAAGAAAATAAAAGCAAATTTGAAACAAGTCATCTATTTTTGAATGCTTAAACTTTGTATTTTGACCTTTGGAATGGCTGCGCTTCCAGATTTTAAAAATCTACCATTTTCGCCCATATTCAGGCTACACAACTAGCCACTAAAATCTTACCTTTTCCCAGATTTCAAGAACTTGTTAGTAGGAAGACAGCACTGCTTTAATGCTGCTTTGCAGCATGAAAAAATTCATCCTATTGTGAGACAGCAAGAATACTATGTGCGTACAAGGGTTACTACAATGTGATTTTTGTTGTGCATATGACTCATAATTTTACAATACAGTGCAAAATTAAATGGAAATCTCATTAACTACTAGGAAATCAGTTTATTCTGTTTCCTACAGTATCAGTACTTAGCCAGCATGAGAAATATATATAATTATTTATCCTGCACGATTAAGAATGCTCTAAATCATTAATTGCTGAATGTGGTCAGCTCTTGCTTGTTGTCTGCTCTCCCAGTTCTGAGTGACATGATTCAATAACCATTGAAGAACACCCTGTTGCTACCACTATATCCTGGGCCCTCTCCCAGGTGTCATTCCAGGCTGAGAACATTGGGGCTATTCAGCCTGGAGAAGAGAAGCTGCATGGAGACCTCAGAGCAGCTTCCAGTGTCTGAAGGGGGGGCTCCAAGGATGCTGGAGAGGGACTCTCCATCAGGGACAGTAGTGATGGGACAAGGGGTGATGGGTTCAAACTGAAACAGGGCAAGTTCTGGTTAGATCTAAGGCAGTTCTTCCCTGTGATGGTGCTGAGGCACTGGCATAGGCTGCCCAGAGAAGCTGTGGCTGCCCCATCCCTGGCAGTGTTCAAGGCCAGGTTGGATGGGGCTTGGAGCACCCTGCTCTAGTGGAAGATGTTCCTGCCCATGGCAGGGGGTTGGAATGAGATCCTTACAACTTAACCATTCTATGATTCTATGTTATTCTTGCTCTAGTAACTTCAGTCAATGGGTAAAGACCAAACACTGTTGTTAATGCTACTCGTTCTTCCCACAATGGTCAATGCAATGGCTTCTAACCTTTCAGACCCTGAAAAAAAAGATGCTTCTTTCATTTCCTATTCATCCTCACTCAATAACACACAACCACCATATGTTATATAATCTCACAGAAAGTTATACACTACATCATTGTAAGTAACATATATGAAAATATTAAAGGAGTGTATGTGAAAACATGCATCTGAATGACAAGTCTGTGCCTGCTACCTCTTGGTGCTATACGACATCACATGGTCATTTAAGGGCTTTTATAAACTGTTGGTGCTATGTGAAGTGACCTTTCTTTAACTCTTGGTAATAAGAAGACTCCTCTGTTTTTCTCTTCTAATATGACTGTTCTGTGGTTAAAGCCCAGCCAGTAACTCAGAACCATGCAGCTGCTCTCTCACCCCCTCCCTCTTCTTCACCCCTGCTCCAGGAGGGATGGGGAGGAGAATGGAAAGAATTTAACTCCATGGGTTGAGATATGAGCAGTCCATACTTAAGGTATAACACAAAACCGCTACTGTTGCCACCAATGATAATAATGATAAGGGAAATAACAAGGGAAGAGAATACAGTTGCTCACCACCCGTTGATCGATACCCAGCCCACCCCGAGCAGTGATCTGGGCCTTCTGGGTAACTCCTCCCAGTTTCTATGCTGGGCATGATGTGCTGTGGTATGGAATACCCCTTTGACTAGTTTGGGTCAGGTGTCCTGGCTCTCTTCCTCCCAGCTTTCCGTGCTCCTCCTCACTGGCAGAGCATAAGACTGAGAAAGTCCTTGATTGGAGTCAACATTACTTAGCAACAACTGAAAACATTGGTGTTATTAACGTTGTTCTCAGTCTGAGGTCGAAAACACAGCACTGCACCAGCTGCTAAGAAGGAGAGAAATAACTGCTGGAGCTGAACCCAGGACACTGCTGCTGCTTTGAATGCACTCATACACTGATTATATACATTGTGTATACTCTCAATAAAAGATATGTATATATCTGTATAACCAGATATGTGTATAAATATAGTAAATAATTCTTTTCTCAAGGAAGCAATTATTTTCCCATTAGATGCACATTGCCTTTAGGTAACTGGCCTTCCACCTTCCTTCCGTTTGGTCAAGTAGTAAGCCAATGAAGGAGGAGCAACTGACAAAATACGGAAAGAAGAAAAAGCTGAAAAGGTGACTGTCAGAAACAGGAAATGCTGTTCTAATAGTGTAATGGTACAACAGCCATTAAAGCAACATCCAGCTATAATTCTAAAAATTGTGTTTCTCATTGGCTGCAGATTTAACACAGTTACAAATTTCAAGTTCAAATCCACAAAGTTCCTAAAGGGCCTAGTAAGAAGTGAACAGGGAGTCCTCAGAGAGGGTCTAGTCCTTTTGGGGCACTGAAAACCCCTCTTTCAATAGTGTAGTATGACAACAATGCCTCAGGGAATCACTAAGGCATTCTTACTGGCTCTTCACTGAAAGCCAAGTAAAATTCAAAAGCCTTGTGTAAATCTTTGTAGCACTAGTATAGAGACGTCCTCTCAAAGAGCATCTTTCACAAGAACAGACATCTCTCCTATTGCTTCATTCCACAGGGCAGTGGATTTCTTGTCTCAGAGGAAACCTAGAGAAAATGAGGACTTTGTGTGCCCGTGTTTGAACAAAAGAGCCTTTTCATGAGGGAGCATTCAGGAACAGTGGAGAACTACTCTGAAAATTTCAGAAATTCCTGCATTTGAGCCTAGGTGAGATACAAACAGAAAAAAAGGAAATACCTCCTAATTCCACACCAGATACATTATTTACATGTTTTTAAACCAAGATGGATGACACAAGCACATGCTATCTGTGCACGTGAATCATTCCACCTAAGAACCTAGCCAGCAGCATTCTTAGTCCTCCAAGGCAGTTAAGACCAGAAATAGAGCAACAGCACATATGACTCTTAAAAATACTTTGAATGGTCTATAGAAAAGCATTCAGGAATTAAGCATCCTTATGTTTATTTGGGAGGAAGATCAGAGCTTAAATCATACTCATTTGATGCAAAGATAGGTGTGTGCTTCTTCCCATATGGTCAGCTAACTTTTTTTCTCCTAAGAGGAAATGATCTTAATGCATTCACAGGGAGATCTCTTAAGAACCCTCAAAGTGCACAGCATCAATCTTAGTGTACTTCATCCTGGCATTCATGATGGTTTTGTTGAGTTTGCTATAAAATAAAAACAGGCGATAAGTATCTTAACCATTCCTTTATTCAGCCTTCATTTTCCTAACACTGGAAAGAAATTCATTTTCTAGAGGACACAATTCCTCTTAATTCAGTACTAAGTTATCTTTACCACCAGTTCAGAAAGCTGATTCTATTGTTTGTCATATTGCATGGGAACGCACTTAATATTAACCAGAAAGGACAGCACATGTTATCCAAGAAGTCAGAATATAAGTAAACCAGAAGTGTAAAGGTGGCTGGTTTGTAGTGAAAGCTTGCATAGAATTCTAATTTATGAATGGGCCAGAAGCTGCAACTTCAACAGATTATGTCATGTTATTATCTAACTCTCTCCCATCCACCACTAATGGCCACTTGATACCTTTTGCTGTCTGAAATAAAGGAGTTACCCTGATTTCAAGATGTAGGAATCAAACATAAGTAGTTCAGTTGTGGGAGCATTTGTCTCTGTTCATGAATTTCATGCTACAATGTTTGGGTGATAAGGCCCAAGCAAAGACAATTCTGAGATTACTTCTTAATGTACACAACACGGTGTCAAGAAATGCATCCAAAACCAAACAGGGACTGATCTTCGACATAACCTCTAATGTCGCAGCGTTACTTCCAAGAGTCAGTGACAATGTGGACTGCAGCTTCAGATTTTTTTATTAGTGACTTCAATCTTAAGGGCAACTGAACTTCTATCAGCAGCATAACGTAGCAGAACACTTGAAACTATTTAAAAAACATTACTGGTTTTATTGGCATTGCTTTATCCCTGGCATTAAAGGTTTTAACTCTAGACTTGGTTTTGTTTGCAATTGGAGAATTCATGTTTCCCTACTACGATTTTTTTTCCCATTCATTTTGTATAATCTGTTACGTGTTATCACAATTCTACCTGTTTATAGTAAGATTCGGTGCATTTGCAATATATGATACTGAGCTTTTTTCCAAGAAAATACATAGAAAACAGTGAAGTTGAAACACTGAGCTGCTGTACTGAGTAAAAATTACACGGAATAGATGACCATATGAAAAGTTCAGGTGAAGCTCCAGATGAATGCTCTCAGTCCTCAAAGCAAGTGTGTGACAGGTTGGAATGTATAATAAGATCTCGGATCAATATTATTTCCTGTCACACAGGGATTTCTGGGCTCTTGCATAAAAAATATAGAGATGCATGTCAGGCAGAGCAGCAAATGAGCACATTAAAACAAATGCCTTTTCTGAAGTAACTTACTTAGTGGCTTCTTACAAAAGCATGTAAGATAGCACAAAAGTCCACAACTATATTAAATATGAGCAAACACAGATAGGAAGTAATAGTCACATTATTCTATTTCATCCATAGTAGAAATTAGCGACAAAATATTGCTTAACAAAATCAGAATTGCTAACTTCTACAGTTTTCTTGGAGAACTGTGACCTCCGGAATTATTTATAATATCCCCTGCTCATATTTAACTCAGACTGACAATGAACTGAAAACTTTTTGGAAATACCTGCTTCAGGAAAAAGGTTTCTGAAAAGCAGATTTCAGCCTAAAATTTACTTCTGTCATCTTAGCCAAGGAATTCTTTTAAACTGTATGTTTCCCAGAATGTTCCCAATTGTGGTGGTTTGCTTCAAGGTAAAATTACTTTTCCTATGGGAAAAGCGTCATTCAACAACATATTTTCTTTTGAGTTTGCCTTTTAATACAGTCAGTGATTGACTTTTAAATCAGCTGCTATCTTTCAGATACACAAAAAGCCTTTTTCAAGATGTCAGTTACAATATTACACTCACTTTATTCAGCCTGGACATAATTTCTATTCTGATGACTGATTTATCTTGAACAGCAGTAATTTGACATACTTTCAGGAATTAATTTACTAAGAGAAATAAAGGGCTATACAGATTTCCCCCACTATTGGTCTCAGTACATCCCCAGGATCTGTTCTATGGCTCTGGCTCCCCAACGAGGATGGATGTCTTCATGACAATAGTACAGTAAAATCTGCCAAAATCAGAACTTTGAATAACTCTTCTGGAGGTTCCCCCTCCTTGTAACTATTTCAAGACATACATATATAGGAATCAAATGTAAAAAGGAAATAAATTAAGTGCAATTGAGAAAAAAAGTCACAGAGAAATGTAGGGTAATAATACTTGTTTTCCTGAGGACAAGAACAGATAATGCTGCTTAGAGGAGCTCTGAAATGCTTTCAGTCAATACCCAGGGAAGTTGTGAATGCGCCATCGCTGGCGGTGTTCAAGGCTGGGTTGGACAGAGTCTTGGGTGGCATGGTTTAGTGGGAGGTGTCCCTGCCTATGGCAGGGGGTTGGAACTGGATGAGCTTAAGGTCCTTTCCAACCCGAACTATTCTATGATTCTAATACCAGATTAAAGTAACACACTGTAGTTACTCATTCATGGCAAATTCATCCTTAAATATATGGCAAAGACCTTTTCACAAACTCCTTAATAATCTGAAGCTGCTTTATACAAAACAGGCCATCTTTTAGTCCATATTTACAGCATTTCAGAGCACCTCTAAGCAGCAATTTCCACCAATTTAGTGTCATTCTGCTCCACTGTGCCAAAACCCAACCTGTCAGCAATGCCTCTCACTACCAGCTGCAAGCTAGACTTCAGACAACTACCCTTTACCAGTGCAAACATTTTTCTGCCTGCCTTGTTCACCCTAGTTTAACTACAACAAAGACACTGTAGGACAGCATATCAAAAGGCTCAGTATGCGACAGCCTCTGCTTCTGGCTCAAGTATAGAATCATAAAATCAACTAGGTTGGAAAAGACCTTTAAGATCACCAAGTCCAACCATTACTCCAGCATTGCCAAGGCCACCACTAACCCATGTTAAAATAATCTGAGATTTCTAGTAGTTTCTTTGTTTCTCTTCCTATTTTTCAACCAGTCTGTGTTGGGTATGGTTAAAGTCCACTCCTAGAGGAAAAACAGATTTATCCACTGTATAGAAAGAGTAATTGTGAGCTCATACAGTTTTGGTTTGGAGTTTGCTTTCGTCAGGTCCTAAAAGTCAGTAAATACTACATTTTGTAAAACTCTATGGCAAGAGGAAAAACTGGTATTTTTATACAGTGATGATTTGCGTATAAGTAATTTTCTATATATTTTCCTAGTGCAATGCTATCATGAAGAATAGTTTTAAATTGAAAGATTATGATAGCAGGACCTTATTATTTGTTTTCTTATCTCTTTAAATTGGAAGAGGAGATAACGGATTCTTTCCACATCAGAGTTCTTATCCTAAAGCTATTCAAACTGAATTCATATTTCTCCATTTTCTCAGGAGCAAACCAAGGGGCACAGGCATAGAATTTAGTGAAGTTCTTGGATTGGTCAATTCAGAATGACTGGAAAAATTTCATTACTGTGTTAGTGAGATACTGAGGTATCTCCTGGGTCACCTGATTCCTATGGGAGATGTAGAAATGTTGTACAAGATAATGAGATCCATATTCTTTACCACTTTGTCCACAACAACTCTTAGTTGAACTGAATTCTACCTAATGACATTGGGTTTGTGTTATTTGTTCTATTTCAAAAGTAATTCTTTACTGGTATGTGCTCTCCTTTTTTAAACAGAAATATAACATCTTTGCACACTTGAATTAGAAGTAAATGCAGTAGAATAAGCAAATTTATTTTCTGTAAATAATTTATTATTCTTACCCTTCTCAGTCCTATGTGTATTACTGTCCACATGAGGACATGTGGTTCATGGATGGGCTTGTTCTTGGACTTGCAGCAAGAGTCACTTCTGTTAGAATGTATCATAAAACCAGCTCAAGATACAAAGATTGAGCTGTTTTTCAGGTCTCTGAATACATTCACGATTATCAAAACATTAAAAACACATGCGTTAACAATGTCCCATGAAGATCATACAAGCAAAAAATACGGGCTTCTGCATTTTTGTCTTTTGAAAGCCTCAAATTCCCCTCCTTTAGTCTTTAACCTAAAGGCTAATCCTGCTTCCACCTTTGCCTGCCACAGAAGAGGCAGGAATTTACTGACTCCCAAACACCTTCTTGATCCCAAGTGTTCTTGCTTTTATTTCTTTCTGATGAATATGTTGAAATGGAAATGATATGGACATTACACAATATGTGCAAGTTCAGCAAGTATGTTAGTACAAACTAACAAGTATGTTAGTAACACATGCAATTCAACTAGATATGCAAAAACTCAGCTGGAAGACATGAGCAAACTGGAAGCTATATTCCAAAAATGAAAGTTTCCAGTCTTACAGAAGTATCTCGTGGACCAGAAAACTACACTGAAACCAGAAGGAAAGAATAAGATAAGTACCTCTGAGGTAAGAGGGCATATAAATAGTGAGGTTGGTTGTATCTTTACCCCTCTACTGAGTTGGCATATAAAACTTCTGGAGTTTCGTGTGCACCATGTATTTCTACATTCTGTAATATGCAAGGTTTACTTATGACATCAAAAAATCTGTCAGCTGTGCTGACGCAAGCTTAAATAGCTGATTTGCATCCCAATCCTTCCTAATAAGTTTATAAATAAGCGTTTTTAATGACCTCCTGCTACACTAGTCCTGCAGACACTGCTGAAATAAATACTTCCATACTAGTACATGGTTTAGCAACACATGTCTACCTTGCTTCCCTTTCATCCTTCTTGCTGTGATCAGCAATCTCTGCTTCACAATCCAAGGAGTTCAAGTTTCTGTGCTGTTCTCATCATCTTTTGCAGACCTTTCTTTGCCCTCCAGACTTGCTTCCTCATAAAAGCATGTATGTATCCTGTTCAAGTCAGCAAATGTGAATATCTTCACTGCAGTGGTAAGAGTAAAGTCAGTGTATCCGAAGTTCCAGTTACTGGCCTTCCATTTACATACGGTACCCTGGTGGCTGTTGTCCTTATCTAGAGGGAATGCTGAGGTTGCAGTTCTCTGAGACCTTGAGAGTTTCTTTCAATATCCACAGATTTTAGCTATTTCTCAGCACCACAGCTGGAACATTCATTCGAGTGCCTTTGCCAAAATAATTTTCTATGTGGGTCATTTTGGTTAGTGCTGCTCCAGTGCATTTGAATCACGACAAGTACTAGAAATTACAAAATACAATGACACTACTACATCATTTTCACCATAAGCTCTTCAAAGTTTCAGAAAACGTACTTTAAAAACAAATCTTAGCACCCCAAACCTGGCTATACAGTAGTTTCCACTCCCCATGATCATCTTTCTACATCTAACTTCTGCTGAAATGTTACAAATCTATGATTAATTGCAATTACCCGAGATAGAAAATGGTGGTTTTGGAGAGAACAAGCAGCTTTTTACAGAGAAAATACCATGAAAGAGTAACATCACAAATTCTGTTCAGAAAACCTGACAGCTTCCGGATTGGGGGTCTTTCTAACATTGTGATTTTAGGATCCCTTTCTCTGGAAAAGGTTAAATGTTTACTTGCAGAAAATAAGACCTCTGTCTCATTGTGCATTATATACTCTATACCACCACTGAATCTTTATCGTAGTATCTTCTTTCCAAACCAACTTATATTATTTCTAATGTTTATGTCCTGCTTATTTATGAAACATGTTTAATTTACTATCTTTTATTTTCTTGATGCAAAGATATACCTTCTATTTTAAATATTCATGTCATAAAAGTGTTTCTGTTGGGGGTGTGAAGTGTTATGAACTGCAGGCAGAGGAAGTGGCTGGTTTATTTTTGGGTTTATAACCTTTCTGTAGATTAAAGCTTGAGCATTTCTATGAGTCCCTTCAGTCCACTATGGGAAGCATGTTTTTCAGAAGTCCATCTCCCTCCATTATGTCCACTGCATTTGTACTGGTGTGAAACACTGCTGGACAATAAATCACGCTCACCATAGCAGCAATGTGCTGCTCTTCGTTTCAAGAAGCAAAATGCCTGAGACACACATGCTTGTTCTCCTCCTCTTTCTCAATGAAAAAGAGGAGGCATTTGAAGAAAATTTTGAACAGAAATATTGACTGAATCAGTGTTCTCAGAATGTCCCATTTATTTAGACTGTGGTAGTTATCTTCTTTAAATAGAATCATAGAATCACAGACTGGTTTGGGCTGGAAAGGACCTTAAGTCATGCCACGGGCAGGGACACCTCACACTAGAGCAGGTTGCTCCAAACCCCATCCAGTCTGGCCTTGAGCACTGCCAGGGATGGGGCAGCCACAGCTTCTCTGGGCACCCTGTGCCAGCACCTCAGCACCCTCACAGGGAAGAGCTTCTGCCTTAGATCCAACCTGAACTTCCCCTCTTTCAGTTTGAACCCATCACCCCTTGTCCTATCGCTGCAGTCCCTGATGCAGAGTCCCTCCCCAGCATCCTTGGAGCCCCCTTCAGACACTGGAAGGCTGCTCTGAGGTCTCCACACAGCTTCTCTTCTCCAGGCTGAGCAGCCCCAATGTTCTCAGCCTGTCAAATACTAAGCACTTCCTTCTCTAAGGTGGTCTTTCTTACCTCAAGGACTCAAGATCAAAAAATGTATTAGCCAAAACACACAATCTTCATTTAAAGTATTTCATAAAGCAGAGACTTTGCTTTTGTGAGTGCTACAAGAACTAGATTGTGGAAGTTTGGAGCACAGAATTACAATCTCTCCTTGCAAAACACCTGTACCGCAGTCAGCAGTAGCTTTTCCCCCCTCTTACTCCTCCCCCTCTGAGCTACCAGCTACAGAGAGCAACACATGAGGAAGAACACAAATGCTACCCATCTGCTCTTCCAACTCCTTCCACATCGTCTGTGTGTGAAGGGATGTACAGGCAGATCTCTTCCTCTACTTGTTGGTCTAGACAATGAAATTGTCCCTGATGGATATGATGCACAAGGAGAAGGAAGATATGTGTTGGATTAATTTGTGTTTCCTCTGGCCTGAATGAGAAGTGAAGAGGCACTCTTCTTCCTTTGGAGATTTCAAAACAATCTCTGAAACCAGAATGACATGGCTTTCCTTATGTCTCTGATAAGGCCGCTATACAAGAAGCCACTAGATGATACTAAGAACCTTGAAATTTAGATTTCTTGAGAAAATCAAAGAAAAGGGGGGTTAATGCAATACTGGGAGTAGCCGTAGTATTCAGAGCTTCCCAGTTCTAGATTTGTCAAGTGACAAAGCTACACTAATGATGAAGGTTCACCACTTGTTCATACAGAAGAAATTGCCCAGATGCTGTTGGCATTCATATTACTTTCACTGTTATTTGGCAGGAATAGAATAAATTGTTCTTGCTTATAGCTCTCTCCCATTTAGAAATGCTACAGAAATTAAATAAGGTTGAGACTGAGGTCACTGAGTCCATCTCCGTCCAAAGGACATGACTAGTTCACGTTTCCTCTTGCAGTTCCACAGATCAGTTTCTAAACAGGTGATAATAGTGATGGGAGTTGAAATAAATCCTGATAAGCTCTAACTGCCTAGTGCTTCTATAAATAGAAACTGCCCGGTTTTTCTTATTTGTCATGTCACCATTAGTTTCACAAACATTTGTGGGTTTTAAGCGTTGTGGCTGAGCCCAGGACATTAAGGCACTAGTAAATGTGGTATCTTTTCTAATATTCTGCTTCCCCTCCGGGAAATATGCTATTATCAGGTAACTTCATATCAAAGTCCCTAGGCTTCTCCTTTCTTCTTCCTCCAGAACACTAGTTTTTATTTTGTACCTCACCTTGTTTGCCCTCTTGGAGTGCTTTCTGATTAACTGTGCTCCTTACATGTTCCTCAACTGCTAGGCATTTGATCTTGCCATACTCAGTTGTCATATGAGGGTGGCTTCCTTTTCCAGGAACTTTGGTATTTTTCAGTTTTGAGAGTTTAGCTAAGTCTTGACAGATCCCTCCAGTCCCCTCTGTATCACTATATATGCTGAATTTTGGTATTTCTGTTACTATTTTTAGCAATAATTGAAACCAATTCCTCTGAGTTACAAATAAGTGCATTTCAAGCCCAATGCACTCTTAACCTAAGGAAAACATCCCAAGATTACAAGAACTCACATAATTATGGTTCATGTACTGTGTATGCTTGATTTTACTTAGAAGAATGTAACAGAAAGATTTAGTAGCTTGTTCACTGAACTGGAAAGATTCTCAGCTATCCTTCCAAGGGCATATATCCAAGTTCTGGAACAGTTACTCCAATTAGTATCAGTTTAACTAAAACGCTTCATGACAGCAAGGGAGGAACACCACTGCCTAAAGGTACCCTTTCTTATTTATTGGTTGTTTTGGTAAGGCCATTTTTTAACACAAGTCTGCTCAAACAAAGCCTTGACTGCAGAGCCTCTGCTTTTTCGCCTCAGCTCTTCTTTGAATTCAGAGCATTTTAAAATTGGCAACATCCTCTTAGAAATATCGTTATGCCAAACAGAGCACATCCTCCCCATTTCCAGTCAATGAGGCTTTGCACTTCAGTTTGCATTAGGGCCAGCATGCTCAGACCTACAGTCATTGGTGCTGGGGGAATTCTTGCCTGACAAAATGACAAAGCTGATTCCACAGTGAATGCCATGGTATCTATTCATTACAAAACTCTACTTGAAGATTAGCTTCCTTGAAGAGTAACTGGCTGAAAGATGAAGGATAACACTGGAAGTAATGGGAACTTCAGAATAAACCCTTAAATTGCCTACATGTGCATACAGGCAATGCCACTGCTGACCTTTCCAGCAAACCACTGCACAGTCATGTACCCAGCTGCAGCACGGACATTCCCATAAAGAAGGGAAGATAAAAGGAAACCCAAATTACATCATGTGAGATTACAGGAAATAATTCTACACCATAGAGACACTGAAAAATTTATATATCTGGAAAAAAATACAACATGATAATATTTGTAGGATTATTTTGTCTTTCATAAAGATACAGACCTATTAATTATTCCTCTATTAATAAAAGAGCATATTAAAAATAAGACTAACCAAAGCTAAAAAAAACAATCTACCAAAGTAGATTTAGACTGGGATATATTTCATTTAAAAATTCACTGCTGTTTGCCTAAAGAAAGCCCTATACCTCCCTCTGCCTTCCCCCAAAGACGAAACCAAGAGATCACCAAAGGAGAAGTAATGACCACAGCAGCAAAGTTGGGTTCATTTTTCACTTGCAACATGAATCAGTTGAGTGTTGGAATGTTCTATGACTGTGATTTGATTAGGCCAGCGGGCATATACCCATCAAAGATCATCTCTTGCTGCATATACACACTACTGCAAAATGCCTATGGAAAAGATGAGGATGACAAAGATCAGATAAGCTAATATGTTTCTTTCCTAACGTACTGTCCTCAGTAGATAGGAAAGAAAACAGAAATCAAATCTTCTACAAATAGTCATGCCCATTTTTAAACAAACTTAGGTTAAAAATTGTACTCCTTTTCTAGAAGCAAATGGACGGCAGTGCAGAATGTTACGTGAAGATTGTGACGTAGTTTTGAAAGTAAGTGCATAATTTGTACTTGCATTTGTACAGTATAACAAATTCTGCCTACTTATTTAATAAACACCAATGTATTTTATGACTTCTCAAGCCGAAGTAGCTCTAATTTTAGCATTCAGGTTTGTGAACTTTTCATAACTTCGCTACACACCAGGAATTATTTATAGAAAGGTGGCTGAAAATAGTGCTGTCTGTAATTTTAGTAAGAGGAAGTTAATTTTTCTCGGTTATTCAGACCAAATACCTGCTTAGCCTTATGACTGAGTACAGAGCGCAGTCTGCTTTTAACTGTGCGATGGGGCTCTCAGGTAATGCTTTCAGAATCAAAGCAGTATCTGTTTTGCTGATCACCAGGCAGGAGAAACATATGCTTCTGTTGTACTTAATAAAAAGCAATTCCATACAATTCTGAAAAATTAGGGGAAAATAGGCAGGGGATCTCTGCCATGTTGTATAGATCCAAGGATTAAAAGAGAAAGAAAGGGATCAGCCACTGAAGACTTACAGAAAAATATTACCATTCAATGGCAGGGAAGAGTAAAAGACTAAGAAATTATTGATTTCCCTTCAACAGATGCTTGATAAATGTGACAGAAAACAAAGCAAGCAAGGAATAAGCTACTAGATATTTGAAACATAATCCTACCCAATGTGATTTAGAGCTCTTCCAGGTTTTATCGCTCTTTAGCTAGCCCTCAGTCTCAAGTAGTTTGTAACAAAGAAAAAAGCTCTTTTCTTGTTTAAATAACAAACACAAGTACATAAATGCATTTTAAAGGTTAAGGAGGAAAATTCCAGGCTTGGATTGTAAAAGAATTTTTAATTTTTATTTGCTTATTTTTCCTACTGTCACCAAATAGATCTTTGCAAGATGGGCTTTTATAGATAGCTCATTGGATGTACATGAACAGAAGTCATCTTATTAATTGTCATGTAAATTAAAATACTAAGACTATTCTAAGGTGAGATTGCATTTTCTATGCTTCCACACAGACAGGAAATAGCATTTCTAACCCTTAGTATTCTCTTACATTGTACTAAGGCTTAAGCAAATATTATCTGGATATTCCACTGAGATTTAAAAAAACCCGCTGATATCATCCACACATACTTTCATTTTGTTAATTTTCAAGTCAATGTTTGCTATTAGATTTTCAATATTGTAGATGTACATACAATTTTGAAGTTGTGAGCTCAAGTATTTCCAGCAGTTCACGTTCTCAAATTCAGAGAAGTATTTACAGTAGAAATACTTGTCCTGTCAGGATGCAAAATTAGCTCATATGATTGATCTGCCCAGTCACTATTATCCACATAAACTGGGATGCCAGGTGCTTTCAGAGACAGATTTGTAACGAAGCTTCAAGGCAAGGTTTCAAGTGGGTCAATCCCACAGTGTTTGCCAGACACTCCAGGACGTCAGTCTAGGATCAGTTACTTCGTGGTTAGACAAGGAGACCACATTTCTGCAAACAGCCCACCCAGCTCCATCAGTTGTCTTTCCAACAGGTTACTCTGAGTTGATGAGGCATGTATAAGGATTCCTTCTCCCCTCCCCAATAAACAGAATTATTATGCTTGGAAAAGGATAAATCACTGTCATTCTATTTCTCTGGTGAACCAATAAGCAATTTCCATAAAACAAAATCCTGACATCCCTTAAACTGCTGTAAACAAGGTATTATTCTGAAGACAGTCACGTCAGGATTACTCCTAGATATCCAAAGACACTATGTGGCTTGGTACTTTTTGTGAGCAGACAGCTAAACTTGCATAATGCACTGACATTTCATACTCAGAGGCACCACTAACAACAACCTTAAGGTAAGCTCAGAGCTGTATTTCATACACTGAAAGGGCTACGGAGCTTAACATTGTTTATACAGTGAAATGGAAAAGAATTCAGACGGGCTTGTTCTGGTTTTAAATGCTTCATGTCTTTCTGTGAATTAAAATATGGGCAAACAACCTGAGCTTGGATAACCTACAATTAGCCCATGTAAGGTAGTTTTCTGCTGTCTCTGAAGAGCAGTTATGGCCCTTCAGAGATGGCTGAACAGTTGTGCTGATGGACAGCTTCCACCTCTGTGGAGTTTCCACAGCACACCTATCAGGGAAGCCTCACTGTAAAAATTCATCTACTCTTTACTGACTGAACCTGAAAAGATGAAAGTGTAGTAGACTTATCTGCCAAGTGACACAAATCAGTCCTTCGTCCTTAATGAAAATTGTGTTCCAAGCCCTTCTTGCTTGTCTGGTGTGTTGAGTACAACTCACTTCCAGATGATCTAAGACCATTCTTCTTATCTTTATAAGATTGAGCCTTTGGAAACTGTATAGGTTGACTACCTGCAAATTATGCCCTGGGGATACAATTCTTGATGAACATTAGATTGTTTCACTATTACATGAACTGCACAAAGAATCGTTTCCCCCTTTCCTCACAAAGATGTTAATTATTGCTTTAATATAAAAAGGTATTTACTATTCTTGCCACTGGCTCATTTGCAGGGGCAGATTATCTTGGGGAGAGAAGAGGCAAGGCTATATCCCTTTTTGTATTCCTCTCTGCTCTGAAATTCTGTATAGCTCTCTGTGGGAGGAACAAAAGAACAGGACTCATTCTTCCTTACTCTCTTCAGCAGTCCCACAGCTGATTTCACAACCTAATGCTGAGTTCATAATGCTGTCGGTGTTTACCAAAATAAGGGAGAGAACGTTGTTTGTGTGTTTGACTTCAAATTATGATAGATTTGAGAAATGTATATTCCTGTATCAACTGGAGGAGGGAGGAACCCTTCCTTTGTTCACCCTGGCACTTCCTTGGCATTTATTTTATCTCAGTTTGGCAAAATTACATTGCAGCTGTCTGAAAGTATTATTTAGTCCACCACGAACTCTGCATGAAGTATTTTTAGTTTGATTTTGTTGATCCTCCTCTGTTTTAATAAGTTATTTCTAATTCACGGGAGTTACGTGAACCTGAGCACTCCATTAACCTTTGTTATGCCTTCTCTGCAGTTCATAGACTGAGCTCACATATAAACACAAAGACATCAACCAGTGTCTTCAAAGAGATTTAAAATCTATCAAACAAGCTACAGTTTTAAGAAGGTGGCACAGCTGATTTTTCTATACTTAGATGCCTCAGTTGTTCTGGGTTTAGCGGACCAGAGCCTGCTCGATAGTTCCTGACTTTTGTGTCTTAGTTTCTTGTGAGCTGTATCAGAAGAGCTCCCTTTCTGTGACTCTGCTGGCCCCTAAGAACATAGCTCGTTTTAATGGTGTTTGGGGGGACTTCAATCTCATGAAAAAAGGAAAAGGCTCTCAGCTACTTCGGAAACTTTTATCCTTCCCAGTTCACAACTCCACCCAGGAAGAAATCTTGCACTCCTACCTCCATCAGAACTATCATAGAGTCGTAGAACATAAACTATACACAGAAGCAAAAAAAGAGATTTGATCTATTCCACCAGAACTAAATCATTTTAACACAGCTGCATCATAAACTCCTAGCCCTGTATCACCCTAAAAATGCAGCTGAAATTACCCTTGAGTGCTTTATGCTGACAGAGGATGTCATACGACCTTTTTCTTAAATAGGAATTCATCTCTAACAAAGACTTCAGGGTATGCAGCTTTTCCCTTTTGTTCTAAAGTCTTCAAAATCACTCACTGAATTTATCATCAAAGCCTTACAGAGTCCTTACTCATAACTTGTACCTATGCAGTGTGCTCTCTGCTGGACTGTGCTGACAGGATCGAGCAGATCTAAACCACGATGCTATGGAAAAGCAAGGGGGAAAAAATGATCAAGTCAGTGCTGTGAAAAATGGCGCAAATTATATGTGGCCTGCAGTTCAGTGTTAATCTGAACAATAAGTGGCATGCCTTATGTTCTCTTTAGGCTTTAAGTATTTCCAGTTCCTGAGTTTCTATGTTAGTGTTGCCCCAGTTACAAAAGATGAAAGCTTGTACTGTATTTTTAAAAGACCACAGTCGAAAGTAGTGAGTTTCCCCTCTGTTTCCCGGAAAAGTTTCTTAGAGTACATACATTTCAACTGATAGGATGCTACTTGTAAAAGTACCTCAGCTGTTCTCACTGATGCATCTACAGCATTCTACAGCACTGTGAAAGGCCTTCATCAGAAAGTGGGAGTGTTGCTGTCCTCTGGAAGTACTCTTCTCTTTTGCACAGGACAGGACACATTCACCTCGAAAGGTTTATCTCAGTGGTTCTATTTCAGAAACCCACTAAACCACAACTAAATATCTTTGAAGTCAATGGTGTTTGATCATGTAATGTTGCAAGTAACCAATGTACTGATGGATTGAAATGATGGCACAATTTCAGTAATTCATATTATGTTTTACAAAACAAAAGTTGCAGCACAGTTTCCTCAGTTCAATGCAACTGAGGGAAAAGCTAACATTTTTCATCTTCTATGTAAAGCAGTCCTTTCCTACCTCTTCCAGTTTGCCTTATTACTCTCATGTTCAGGGTGGAACCGTCTATAATCCCACATTTGAGGCTTGAAGGAACTGCTCCATTCAAGGCTGCAGGAGTCAGACATACTTTCTTCTGTACTCATGACCAAGCTATTGTTATTTCAAACCACTTGAAGTAGTTTGCCTGGGCCCTATCTTGACTTCCATTTCATTGTTTGAAGTTAACAATATGCATTGAGAAAGGGAAGAATCAGAGAAATGAGCTCACTTATGTATTATATCTTGTTGCATGTTGAAAAAACCACAAGTCCAATATACTCTGTCTTTGGGACTGCTGATCAGCTCAAGGGATTTATAGCCATGACATTTCTCATGCATCTGGGAATTCATAGCAGGGATGAAAGTCATCAAGGAACATAGCATGAGAGACTGCTTTGTGTTTTGCTATCTAAGCATACTGCATTTATGTATAGGCAATTAATCACACCCTCAAGGAACCACTAGGAAAGTCCGTACTACGAAGGCTTGGACCTTAGCAAATCTAAGCCTACACTCTCATACCTCGATTTCTTAATACAGGTACCCTCAAACTGCAACTCCTAGAAAAATATTTGACCCTGCGAAGCAAGATGGAAAAATCTGGAGCCAGATTATAGAGTTCTTCTGAAAAGAGATCCAGATTTGGGAATGTGATTTTGAAACCAATATTCCCAAACCACGAAACCAAACTGTAACACAGGAAACTAATACTGGTTAAGGGGGTGTTCTACACCCGTGTATGTACCTAAACCATTCAGGTTTTTTTGGAAGAGGTCATACAATTTATTAAACCAACTAACAGAGAAAACAGTTCACTAAGGGAAAAATTTGGCAATTTATATTGATTAGGACACCATAGCCATGAGTTCTGAAGAATCAGAAATGCATAAGAACTGTAAACAGCTTCTTCTGTACAGCTCAGACATGTATCTGAACAAACAACAAACAGGACAGACTTCCAGCAGCAAAACATCTGGTTAGACTGCAGGATAAAAGAAGATTGCTTGAATGTCCCCAGTCAAGTGGGGGTTTCTTGACTGCTTTCCCATGCATTCCCATAGGTGGTATTGCTTTTAGAATGTGGTTATATCCAGTACCCTGTTAAAAACCAATAGAGTATATTTCAAGCCTTTATCAGTTTTTCCAAAGAATTAAAGGTCTAAGCTGGTATTTCTTCAAAGGTCTTTGAAATGAGGATTTGTTGTTCAGCCCAAAATATCCATTTGTGTTACTAATAAATCATTCAATGTATGTAAAATTACTTGATTGACAAGTTTTCTATGGATCAAAAAGTAATTTGCAACCTAAGGACTTCTCTCTTTCATGTATTAATAACTGATTAAAAGGGAGCATTCCAAAATGTTTCTTTTGGCCTCAAAGTCATTTAACAAAACCCCCAGTGATAAGTTTAATGTTTTCAATTCATCGGGATATTTTTAATTCTTTCCACTACAGATGAAAAAAATTTCTATGTCACTAACTTTATCTACTGGGGTTCCCTTTAACTCACGGAGTAACTGCATCCTTCTTACACTGACCAATGAATCAAAACCCTCGAAGTGCAGAGCAAAGCTTAGCAACATCAGCAAAGGTTATCTATCCAAACCAAAAGATTTGTGACATACCTCTTGTGCAAATCATGCCTGTAAACTGATTTTGATTATTTGACTATAAGAAGCAAAAACCATTTGCAAAGTGCCTGTCACTTAATTAAGTGACTCTTGAATTTAGCACTTGATTTTTAAACTCCATTTAAATTCTTCAGGAAAACATGGTATAAATTCAAGCCAGGTTTTGTTGAAGTGCCTTTCAGGAAATGCATGTATTATCTGTAAAACGTGCATGTGGGAGTTAAACAGAAAATGGCTCTCAATTGACATAATTTAGAAAAGTATTATTAACAGTCTTCAGCCTCAAGTGGTCATCACTTGCACCAGACTGAAGATCTGCAGAGTCTGTTTCCTAAGTGGTCTACAATAGGTGAGAATCTGCAACAAGCTAATGCTTGTGTACTGGGTTTTATTTCTACTGGCAAAGCCAACATCTTAGAACCATAGAACCAAGTAGGTTGGAAAAGACCTTCAAGATCACCAACTCTGACCATTACCCCAGCAGTGCTAAGTCCAATGCTAAATGCAACTTATATTTGGGAGCCACCGTTTAACAGTTTGTGGCATGCATTTTAAACCCAACCATTACACATTCAAACAGCTAATGTGTTCAAAGCTGAAAGCAAGGAGCAAAGCTTGGGACCAATTGCTTTCAAATAAGAGACTTAAATTCTTAAAAACATCCATTCCTGTCAGAAGCTCATGCTGCTCAGATAATGAAACTGCATTATGGTTGTTCATAAAATAACCCCTGTAGGGAAGCTGTTTAAACCTGACACCGTTTTAGCCTACATTATATCCACAGTTCTACCGTGCTTGACCTACAGAAAACATTAAATCCCAGAGCGTTAATTTTACTGACTTAAACACATCCATTTAATTTTATGGTAGATTAACATTCCTAAGCCTGGTACAGTTTGGCAATGCAAAGCTTGCTTAACTTTGCTGGCATAAGTGTGTCACATCTTGGTCATCCCTTTCAAAAAAATCAACTCAGATAATTTCAAAGTCCTACTTGCTGCTGATGGACCAGAACACTCACTTACCCATTTAGGCAAGACTACAAAGACTGCAGACAAGCGCTATGAAGCAGAAAAAGTTGCATTATCATCAAAATAGGATTTCCTAGGCAGGAATCTTGAAAATTATCTCTTCCTATATACCTGTTTGTCAACTTTTCTTGTTATTACTGATTGTGCACTGCTAAAGACATGCATCAGTATTTCTACTTGCCTTGCTCCTTTGACTCTTTCCTTCCTCTTTGCCTTCCTCATAGCCAAGAAAGCTATGAGAAGAACACATGCAGCAGGCATTTCCCTGAAAACCAAAACACAAAATCCTTGCAAATAGCCCTATGGCATCCCATCTGGCCCCAGAAAGACAAATATTTTCCCCTAAGCCCTTAATTGGGTTCCATCTGGAATCACTTTTCTCCTTATTTGGGACAGGCTGAATGTGTTATATTCATAAGAAAACAAATTATAATTGATTTGTCAGTCCATCAGAAGTGAAAACTCAATAAAAAGGTATATGTGAAATGCAGTTTCTTTAGCTTCCTACTTTTGACCTCGGCAGTGTTTTCTTCAGCATCTCCCTATTTCTGTCAAACCATCTCTTTTTATGTAGGTTTTAAATCATTTTATTCTAGTTATAAATTTAAAACCAATTTCCAAGGCTAACAGTGATGGATATTAGTGCTTTTTTATTGCTATTTAATTGCCTTATCATCACCAGCGCTTTGACAAATTGGCAAAGATGTACCCATTTCTTTTCCAGTTTCATGTTAATAGTTTTTACTGTTATGATTTAATGTCTTGGTGCTTTTTAAAAGCAGGATATCTGAATCTTGGCGAGAAACACACTAGTGCAAGACAAATAATGCTTCTAATAACAAAAAGGAAGCTAGGTTCATTTCATGAGATTTCAGTTACTAAGCATTTTAAGCCCACCAGCAACAGTCAGCTTCCTTATATCTAGAAGTGCCTCAAAAGAGTATATATTTAAATTTGTTCTTGAAATATTAAATACTTCATCATTTTCTCCTCCCAAGCTACATTTGGAAATAATCTCTGCTTCTTTACAGCATTTCTTAATTCTGTCTTGCTATCAAGATACTTAAAAAGACAGTTTCACCCCTCTAAGCAATACAGCATAGATACATCCATAGAGCATACATCGTGCCTGGGATGTTTGTATTAACTGGGTTACCCAGGTAAAAACTAGTGTTTCTGCTCACTGTTGGGACCAAAATGATGATGCTTTGTTTGTTTCTGAAAGCCATTATTACAACTCATGATACCAAATGATGGTTCACAGAAATCATCCAGAAAAACACTTCCTATGATTAAAGACTTTCATCTTTAGCTCCAGCAACACTGATGTTACAATTTCATTAGCCTTTCTCTGTTGGCAGCTGGGTATCAATATTCTCAGTTACTTTCAGCATATGAAGGAGCGATACCTGAATGGCTTGGGTGCAAGAGGACTACAGTTATATATCTGGATCTTGAATACTCTATTCTGTATTATGGAATATGACTGATTTTTTTTTCCTTTGAGATTACAGAAAGGTTCATACCAGATAGTCTGGAACTGAAGCTTCAGTGAAACGCAGATGGGCATCTCAGGTGAACTGTATAATTGGTTTTACTTTAGTCCTCCCACCTTTGAGATACTGTGCTAGCAACAATTAATTACAACTTTTCCTCTGCAGATAGCTTAGGCTTCAGACCTGAAGAGCACAGGGATTTTGCTTAGTGAAAATGCTGCGTATTCTTTGCCAGCGGAGCAGGTCTTACGCTCGTGACTTTCACAGTAGTTTGGACTGAAATTTCCTTTTCTTACTTTGGGATTGTTGAGATGAGTTTGTGCATTTAAATTTTAAAATTGCTTTTAAATTTTCTTTTTGGATTGAAAACACTTTTCAGGAGCTCCAGCACAAGTTGTAGGTCCAAAGTTATTCTTTGCCCTCGTGCAAATAGTTCCTTCACTTTCTGCATCACTGTTGGCCAAACTGCAGGAACTCATTACAAGATTTAGTTGAAATCTTATATTAATTTTCTCTGTCATTTGCAAATTAGTTCATTAAATCTCCCTGTAAAATGAGTATGAAACCTTGAAAGTTATGTAAATGCTTTCATTAACCAAAATCTTGTCCCTTTTTATTAATGAGACCTAAACGCTTATGTAAAAACTTCACCAGCTAAGCCTGTGATTTTTTCCTTCAGTCACATTGCTAAGCAGTCCTTGAAAAACCCAGAGGCTTTATCATTCTGAATTGGCAGATTCCTCCTAATTCAAACTACAAAGAAAAAAGCCTGCATTGAGCTCCCTGCGGGCAGAAACCTCTTCCTCTGGAAATGAAATCTTTATTATAAGCTGCTATTGATGCCTGCTCTTTGTACACTTCAGATTTTTTCCCTGTGTGAAATGATCATCATCATCTCTACAGTTTTTCATTTTGATATTATAAACACGGGGTTACGGCTGCACACAGGGATTAAGTGGAGATGACATAAAATAGCCATAGATGAATTGCTGAAAAGACATTTTGAAAATCATACAATCCCAGACTAGTTTGGGTTGGAAAGGACCTTAAGCTCCTCCAGTTCCAGCCCCTGCCATGGGCAGGGACACCTCACACCAGAGCAGGGTGCTCCAAGCCCCTGTGTCCAACCTGGCCTTGAGCACTG
>JAOEHY010017442.1:3195-16871 GCA_025447955.1 Psilopsiagon aurifrons
ACCTCTCCTTGTCGGCTCCTCTGTTACTTGCAGAAGGAAGTTGTCTTCCACACAATCGAGGAACTTCCTGGATTGCTCGTGCTGGGTTGTACCGTCCCTCCAACAGATATCAGGGTGGTTGAAGTCCCCATGAGAACAATGGCCTGCGAGTGTGAGGCTCTTCCTGTCTGTCTATAGAGTGCTTCATCCACTGAGTCCTCTTGGTCAGGCGGTCTGTATCATTTCTTTAGTAGTAGCATCATTATGGTCTAATGTTATCCCAGCTTGAAAAGATTCATGCTGAAAATGGCCTGATCACATAGATGTCCCATCAAGACAGTTGATGCTAAACCAGCTCCATTACTGACACTATGAGCCTTTTTTTGTTATATTTATTTAATTGTTGTATTATTTGTTATATTATATTTGGTTGTGTCTTCTATGTCTAGTTCCTTTCACCTTCTAAAAGGCAGATTTTGCTCACTTAAAGTCAGATAAATTCAGCAATTGATTTCATAGCATGACTTCTTAATGGCGAAATAAACACAAATAGCCCAGAGTGAAAGGAAAAAGTGATCATAACATGCAAACAGCTTAAGTCTCTGTTGATGCCAGCTCCTCTCTACAGCCTGAGCAATAAGCTAACCCACCTTTGGGAAGGACAGAAGCGTGCACATGAACAGTTATGGCTGGCTTTCCTGCTATGCATTTGCTGGCTCACTGACAGACCACTTGTGCTGTGGGCAGCACAGAACACATAGGCACGGAAAACAGGCAGATGTACACTGCTCAAAAACTGCAGGCTCATCACTGCTAACTTCCCACACACACTACCTGTAAAAGAGGGTTAATAGATCTCTAGATTCATGAGACCAAGTGTTCCCCCTGTTAAACCTTTAAAGACCTAAAGAGAAAGTAAAATAGTGTAACATAAATCTCTATGCATTTAACTGCTCCTCTCCTCTGCCAATTTTAAAAGTGGTTGATAATATTTTCAGTATTTATGGCAATGCAAATATAAGTGAAAAATTAAATCTAGACTGGGATAAGGAAAGAAACAAACTGATCTTTCCTGATGTTCAAATGCCCCTTTACTAACATATGTATGCCACTACTTATATACAATGACATCCTACACTGTTACAAATAAAGCTTAATTCTGCTATTGATTCAAACAGAACCACAGTCAAGCCCCAGGTCTTTTATTCCCTTGGAGGAAGAAAGTATTTTCTTCCTTACAGATCTTTATTTTGAATCCATTGAGTCTGTGAAGTATAACAGCATTTTGTTCATAGGCAGTATCTATCTGTGGGTTAAATAGACAGAGGATGACCACTCAATTCAGACAATTCAGTATTACATTTTCTGTTGTCATATTTCAATTTAACTATAGATGGAGATTTTAATCTCATTAAAAAATATGTGAAAGCCTCTAGTTTGTTCCCTATGAGTATACTATTTTGCAGATAGACGGCAAAATTATGATGTATTTACAGTCCACAAGAATCTTAAATGGATTATTTCTGTTAGGCCTCAAAAATTACTATTAAGTACTTTGTCATGCATTTAATGGTACTGAGGAGCTATTGAGACAGTAAACCAGCAGCTTGCTGTGTCTAATTGCAAATCTCTTTACCCCCAAAGCTTTTTTGTTATTAATTTTTTAAATCTGGAGTATGATATATTGCATAATCATAAATACACTTGTATTAAGTGTTGACATTTTCCATAATACCCAGGGAAATTACATTAAAAAGAGGCATTATTTTTGCTCCCATTACTGAGCAGATTTGTACCAATCATGCAAATACAAACACAACAAGCCTTACAGGTATTCATTAATAATGATTATTTGCCTGGATTATTAATTTCAAAATAAACATTTGCAAACCCATATTTTATCTATTCACAGTGGGAATAATAAAGCAGTAACACCCTGGCAATAGCCATTATAACACACAATGATTTTTTAGTCTTTATTTAACTTACGTGATATCATACCCTTAAGTAAACTCAGAGTATATTTGCATTAACCACATGTACTCCTGAGTTTACTGATGACAAGAAGAGGTTTACGAGTATAGTGAACTTGCAGATTTATTTGAGTTTATATCACTGTGAAATGGAACCAGTATGGTTTTCTAATTTTTTAAATCTAAGGATACTAGGACATCCAGTATATCCAGAAACCTGTGAACAAGTACTGAAAATCACAAACAGCTGTGGTCAAACTATATTACTAAACAAGCTAGTCCAATCCATTTTGGTTTCAACTAATGGTTAAAATGATTTTGAGGTGAAGTCATGCACTGCACAGTAACATCTGGCAAACCTGGGTAATGTGTTCTTGTTGGTTTTAGTCCAAGAGAGTTTGATCTTTAGTTACCCTAGCCTGTTCGTTGCTGCCTAGAGTTAAGTTTTAAGCACATCATAGAGACCCTGCGTTGCAATTTGTTCAAGTACCTCATAAACTTATTACCTTCTCTTAGTTCATTTTAGATCTCAGATTTGGTTTGTGCAATTACACTTTCTAGAGATTTGACTGTCCTACTGTCCCAAATCTTTTCATGAAACATGAGACAAAGTGGCTCAACATTATCAGATGGAAGATGGTTATACCTCAAACAGCATCCTGTTAGTAGCACGGTATCCAGGGCCAGTTCCTGTAATTAACAAGTGCATCTCCTGCGTTCTCATGCACAATGTTCATGCACCAACAGATACTTGTGTGCTCTATAGTATGTTTTATGTATGTTGTGTATCACATGTGACCTCCCTTCTCCTTAGCATGCTCCTTACTCTATAACATACCAAAGTCACTTGTTAGGACTTGTGTGTGATGTCAGGGGATGCATCCCCTATTCACTCATGTGGAGATGCACCTTTCCAGAAATCTGCCTGTGAATGTCATTACTTGAAGTCAAGACCACTATTAAAAGAATATAATGAAAATCATCCTTGCATTGTGTGGGTAATCCATACTGAAAATTCCATACTGTTGGAAAGAGCTGAGAGCACTGTGCAAGGAAGTTGGACAACTTGGACATGAAATGCTCTTTATGCTCACATTAGAGAGCAAGAGAAGCAAGTTTAACTGGAGACTGACCAGACCAGTGATATACCTGTTGGGGACTGATCACTTCCCTTAGCTTTCAACAAGGCTGCTGGAGAAGCAGTAGGCAGACAGACATGATCACCTCTTTGCTGAACACAGTGTTGCTCAGGATTCACCATCAGCAAAAACATTGTACCCTTCTTATTGCATTCCCTCCCTCCTCAGTTATGCTCATGTCTAGTATATGACTCCAAGACCTGCACTGAGTTGCTAAAAACATTACCTGATTGAATGAGCTCTGGTGATTAGTAGTCTCACTACATGAAGCAGCAAGGTAGAGCAAAAGTACATTAAAAATATATGTTAAACTGCAGGATGCCATAGGGAATCTGGAAACTTCTGTGGCTTTTAAGTGTGAACAGATGGCACAGAGTGACCTATTTTGGAATAAATAAAGAAAGAAAGAGAGGCTAAAGCTGCTGTGGCAAGGATTGCCTGTGCTGGTACTGGGAAGCCGCAGTGGCTATGTGGCTGACAATGGGGACTCTGGAGGCTGCCAGCTGACTTCGCAGCCCGGGCATCATTAGTATGTGCTGGCTGTTCTGTAGCCTACTCTATATGTGCCAGTAATATTAATCTGGGTTCCCTAGCAGCAGGTGCCTCTCTAGCATGATTACCTTGCAGATTGGCAGAAAGTCCAAGGTTTGAGTGACTTGAAAGAGCAAAATGAAATCTCCAACCCAAGCAATATCTTTGCTGGAGTCAGGCTGGGTATTGATTGTACAGTATCACTTTTTACTTTTAATAGATACTTAAGAAAAAATTACTTAATTCTCCAAAGAGAAAAAAAAAAAACAAACCAGTATTTTCGATCAGCACCACAGGCATAAAAGTAATTGTCAGATTTTTCCACTTTCCTCTTACAGCTGCTGTAACGTATAACCTTGTATTAGTGCTAATGCTAATTTCAGTGGGAAAACCTCTAAAATGTGCTATTCCTATAACATCAAGCATCCTCACTCTCCTCACCAGCTGTTTTGTAAATTCCACCTATTTTCGCTGTCATATCTGGCCTTTTCCAGAACTTTCCTTAAACAAAGAGCACATAAACCCTTCCAAAAGTAGAAGGGAAAATTAAACTTGGATAAAAAGTGACACTGTGAGACACAGCGTATGGACGAGTCAGGTACTTTACTGAGCTCTGCTTGTTGGGTAACATGGTTGTGAAACTCAATACCAGCACGTATCCACTTGATTTTATGGACAGTTAATGCAAAACTACTGTTTCCACCTGGCAAGCAAAATGAGTTATCTTAAGCCTGCTGAGGATCCTGTTTGTGGAACAGTATAACAAATTAATTATCCTGTTTGTGAAACAATGTAACAAATTAATTACCCAGTATGGATCACTTGCTTTTTCTCATCTGTTCAAATTTTTACAATCTAAATCCATATAAACATCCAGTTCAATTATGAGTACAGAGTGTGTGCTTGGCTGCCTGTGTGTAATATAAGGATATGCTTTCCCACCAGTCTGGGACAAATCCTCCCAAGGGACACTAGGCTAAATATCAGTTTGTTTTGAGATGGCAGTTGCAGAATTAAAATACTTCACACAAGATCCATTGTGATTTTGTTAAATCCTCCTGCTCATTCTTAAACATTTTCTATCTTTCAGACCTTTTAACTCAACATGCAGAAAACAGGGACAGGCTGATGTCAAAGCTGTCCCAAACCGTTAGCATTATGGAGCTATATTTAGACTCTCTGACAGGGAGAATTCTGTATGATAAGAAGATGTTGAAGGCACTCAGTCATCCAAGCCTCTGCAGGCTCCATTTCAGATGATCAGAACTGGCCTTGAGTAACTTGTAGCTGACTCTGCTGTGAATAGGGGGATGGACTGGAGGACTCTTGAGGTCCCTTCCAACCAGAATTACCTCATGGTCAGTATCTAGAGTCAGGTCTTAGACGTTATAGTGACATTTTTCTGAGACTCACTGCACATGGTGTGCATTTTTTGCACTTGGTTCCTCTTGGAAACGCGTCTCTGAGCACTTTGAATGCCCCCTCATGGACACTGCAGAAGCCCTTCTGTCTGGACAGTAGACCCACACTCTGTGAAGTGGCCAAGGCAGGAGACCTGTCTGGACACAAGGTAGAGGTCCCAGGGTAAGGGGGAATTTATCTCATTCAGCATTGTAAGGGATTAAATCATTAACAAAGCTTTATTTATGGCTAAGATGGCCCCAAATTTTCATCTGTTAACTATATATATCTATCTCCTTTGCTTTTATCTCCTGCAGGTTCTGTGCTTATACAGGAATATTCTCTTTGCATACAGGATGTAAAAAAGGTCTTAGGAAATTACTTTGAACAAAGGCCTTGATTCACAAAAATATGTTGGTACCTAATTTATTCTGGAAAAAAATTAGGGGCAATGCAGTCTCTTACAAGTTTTTTTCATTTACTCCACTCAACTCAGCAATATTTTTTATTCTTACCACAACTAATTTTGTAGCACAAATCCAGAGATGTCAGACTACAGAAATTTGAATGCAAAGAAACTATTCTTAAATATGAAAATCAGTGTTGTGTGGTAGATAGATATGAGACCAAGCAACTTAAACTTCAGTTGATTTCAAAATGGAAAGTGATAAATATGAACGCTATTCCACAGAATCAACAAGATAGCTCAAAGATACAGGCCTAAGATGTAATTTCTGCAATTAAAAACACTGTAGCTTTACTGAAGAAGTGCTGTAATAATACTGTGTCTGTTTTGCCTGTCAGAGACCAGACAACACTCTCACAACCGGTCTCAGTTACACTCCAGATAACTTCCAAGATGCTGTAGATCAACAGGGTGATCAAAGACAAAGTTACAGTCCAAGTCATTAAGGGAAACATCAAAGTATGTGGAAAAACAAGGGTGAAGCTCCTAACAATGTCCTTCAGTTCAGGGACAAAATATTTTCTTCTTCAGCGCTGGGACCTCCATCCCGATTTCCTCAAAGGAGCACACTGACATTCAAAATAAAGCGCGGTGTAAGGAAATGTATCAACATAAAAATTCTCTCTTATGCTCCAGCTCTAAGAGTTTCTGTCATGGAAGTGTTTCTTGACTGGCATTTGGAGATGACTGATGCCCATTTCAAATAGTTAAATTTCTTGGGAGGATAAAACATAATGGATTGTAAAGTTGTTTGAGACTTAGTAACCTTATGATAACCCATTTGCTGTCTTTAAATGAATACAATGAAGAATCTCACTGATACTTGGTATTTCATTTGAAAGGGATGTCCTCAGAGCTCTAAATTTGGACTTACACTTAAGTCTGTCTGCTGGCAAGAGAAAGTTTTGCCTGACACAGTGATGCTACAGAAGTCCATTAAGACTGCCCATGTGAGGGATCAGAGTACAAGGAGAACAATAGTTTCTGATGTACCTAAATGATGTTTAAGTGCCCGTGACATAGAAGTGATGTCACGAGTGCCTCCAGAACTGTCAGAAACCTGTCGAAAGCTTTAGCAATTCTAAAAAATATCAAACTTGGCCAAAAGCCAGTCTGATCCATGTTCTTAACTTCCATTAGCCCATCTGGGTTAGATAACAGTCAGGCTAGCTTCACAGGTGTCGTTAGAAAGCTTGTGTTAAGCACAGTGAAAGGTGACACACAGGTAAAACACAGTATTCAGATGGCATCTTATATTGCTATAATTGCTTATATCTTAAAATGCTATTTAAAAAAGTAAATAAAAGGTGTATTTATGCATATAAGGTCATATTTTGCTATAATGAAACCTGAATTCATCACTTTTACATATTGCTAAATGATGTCTTCATTGTACTATAACTGTATTTTGAAAGTATGTTGCATTAGAAGGCAGACATCTATACATTGGGAAAGAATTTGTCACAGTAGCAGGTTTTATACTTAACCTCACCTTGGTTTTGACCAAATGGATAATTAGTTTTGGGGGAAAATAAGGAACATTGGACTCTTCTTCAGTTAAAAGCATTAAGGAAATTTTGATGACTGTTGAGGGTGAGGTTAGACAGAGGTGTCTAACTTTTAGAAGCTCAATTTATGGCATATTCTACACTGTGTATCCCGTGATAAAAACACAGGATGGAGAGCAACGATATACAGTTTTACTTCGAGTTACTGCAATTTCCTCTGAAGTTCATAAGTTCACAGTAGGAATTATGTTCTTCTGTATTTTTAAAACCCCAGGGACTCAGTAATTAATATGTCATAAGTCTGTATTTTACACTATCTGCCAAAATTGCACTGGATGTTTTCTTTTAGAAACAGGTTTCCTGTCTAATCCTTTTGTCTTAATCTTCCATCTGCCTTTTTGGTAAAACATGAGATGAAGAAAAACCAAAACATCAAGTGTTTTCTTCTATTTTTTCTTGATTGCTGTCTTTTCAGTGTTGTAATGCAACCGTACAACAATAATCCAACAATATTTCCTCCTACTAAATTACTGTCTGATGTTAAAATAAGTGCATTACACTGAACACAAACACAGACTCAAGCTGCTGCTGGCTATATTTGCCATCCACAGAGCCTTTCCTCCAAACTGCCCGATAACATCCCATAGATTATTCTGACTCACTAGGATCTCACAAAGCCTCTGCCTAACACAGGTATTAGCAACAACAAGTATTAGCAGCGGACGTCAACTCAATGAAGCAGCAGAGTAAAGCAGATAGAAAATTTTTAAGGGTGGCTCTGTCTGCATGTGAACTAATGAAAAATAAATATAGGGAAGGATTCATTTAATCAGTTTACGTAACTCACTTAAAAGTAACTTGCATTAGGACCTCACCAGGAATTACTCTGTGATTATAACCTCCAGGACCCTTATATAAGCATGGTTTCTGGGAAAGGCTGTAATGAGGAGTGATGCTCCTGAACTGGGTCCTTTGTGTGCCACCCCTGCGAAATGCCAAAGCAAGCCACTAGAGGGAACTCAGCCTATGCCCTACGAGGCTCTGGCACTGGATTTTCCCTGCTACTAGCTCACTTGGACCTTTAAGTTTTATGCATATGCATACTTAAAGCTATATGCTTATGCTTTAAAGAAACCTACCACAGTATCTCCATCTGTTAAAGCAAATGTACCAGTGTTCGTCTGTATCGCACATGCACATGATGCATTTCATCTATTATATTACTAGTAATGTAGGTTTTTAACTTTTTCTCTTAATTATTTTCTTTCCTCATAATTTCTTTGTTCGTGTGGTGTCAATGCTCCCTGGAAGAGAACCAAAAAATTACCTAACGTGCTCCTAATGTGCTTCTGGTTACTAGTGGGTGGGTAGAACACATTCCTTGCATTTCTGGAGAGAAAGGGCCTTGGGAGTAGGAAATTGAGGAAGGGTGGAGACTTCCTAGAGATCCTTAGCAGGTGAGGTCAAGGAAGCTGGATGGAACTGAGGAAGACAATATTGAGAAAGATTTCTAAGTGAGCAAAGAGTTCCTTCTTTTGGTCATCATGTATTGGTTTTCTGCTCCTTCACCTTGTTCAGTATCTTATGTCTGTGCAGAGGGAAAGCACCATCCTTCACGGTCCTCAGGGCTCAGCCCACACAGCCATCTCAATAATGTTAAATGTAAGCGAAGCTCTTCCTAAGAAAAATGTGACTAAGCTGGCATTTGGATCAAGACTGCAAGATTGGATTAAAATTACTTTTACCCTTCCCCCACATTTTCACAGTGTCACCACAGTATTTGAAAAGTAGGGCATGTTTGTGTTAAAAATGGTATAAAAATGCAACAGTTTGGAAGAGAGCAAGTAATAGCAAGCTGTAATAGCAATGCAGGTTCACTCTTCAGTGTTGCCACAGGGGGAAGGAATAAAAACAGGCTGTCTTGCCTGTATGTACATAAGTTTCTGTTTCATCTCAGGGATATTTAGGTGTGGAGGTTGCCTTCCCACTGGGTGCTACTTTTGGGGCAGTGGAGGGAAAAAAACCCTTTTGTTGGAAGGCAGCTTTTTCTGAATGCTGTGAAATACACCGAGAGGTTGCCATCGATTCTGGCACGTTTCACAGGATTACAGAGGACGGTGACTATATGATCCAGATGGGGGGGGGGGGTGTCACCAGAAGTGTGGGTTCTCACCTGGCCCCTCTCTTCACCCCAACACTTCCTAAAGGCAGGAAATTCAGTGAGTATGTTACTTGTTCATTCTTGTGTACACAGCTATGGCTCTCCAGAGCTTCAACATTTATCCAAAACAGCATGGTAGTCAGAAAAAATAAAGAAAGAAAAAGAAAAGAAATAAAAATTATTGAGAAATAAGGAGTGAAAATGAAATATTGTGAAAGCAGGCATTTAATTCTGCACGGGCATAGTTAGTTGATCACAGTTACCTGTGTGGACAAAGTAATGGCTCCTATGCTGCCATTTTCTCATTGCGGAAGTTAACTTACATGCAGCAAAAAGTCATATGGCTGCTGTTGATTCAATTACTATAAATTTGAAATTCTACCCTTAGCAAAAGTGGGAGAAAACTGTAGGTTCCATGTTCAAGCTTTTGGGATATTTGCTAAAGAAGGACTGTCTGGTGGTAGAGAGAGACTGACACATTCATAAACTTCACCTTCTGTCCTGCTACTGGAATATCCTTTCTCTTGGGAAAGACTAGGCCTCTTTCTGTCTTCCAGGATGTAATGAGAGCCAAAAGATAAAGCAAATGTAAACTCAAGAGACTATGAGGATACAGTGCATGCCCATGGCCCCCTCAGCCAGATGCTGGTTGCAGCACGTTTGCACAGCAATGGAGAGCAGCAGCCAACAAGCAGAAACTACCATCAGCCTTCCCCACTGCTGTGTGTGGGGAGAGGACAGAGGGGATGAATTGAAAATGACAGTGGTGTGCATAGGTTATATATTGTATCAAAGGGTCAAAAGCAGGCATGGAGAAAAGTGTAATAGCCATCTTTCACATGCAAATTACTAAAGCTAATATGTAATAAAACTGTACACAACACAAAACCTAAATGCAGTCTGATTTATGTCACCAGCCCTATCAAATGCCAAACATTTCAAAGCAAAACATTATATTAATTCCATTTTACATACTACACACTGAGAAGAGAAAGACTTGCAGATCACACAGCAACCATGTCTACTAGCAAAGGGAAAACATGGCTGGAGCTCCAGAAACTGTGGTTCTCTTCCTAGGTTAGTGAAGTGTCTGCTGAGTGATCTTAAGCAAGCTAGCTCACTTCTGTATGCCTGTTTTTCCAGCTGTAAAACAGAAAAGCTGCAATCATGCATGTACATACTTTACCTGACCACTTCTAAAAACCTATGGAAACCTGAGAGTAGTAAGCACTTGTACAGCATTTGGTGATAACTAAAGCAGTGCTAGCCATTAGGAATGCTGTGTCAAGGTGCAGTTCCTAGTAATGAGTAATAGGTACTCATTGGACAAAGAAAAAGTCAGTTACAAGACTTGTCAATTCATTCTGTCTTTCCCCAGATGGTCCCAGTCAAGAATTGATAGCAAATTGCGTTTCATCTAGCCATTAAAATTCCCTAAATTTGCAGCAACATCAGATACTTAGAGAGAGTTTTTTCTTGGTTTCATTCCTTCCTACATCATTCAATGGTGACATCTATGCTGCTTTTCTCTTACCTCTAAGTTGACCTTGTTTTTCAGGGTTTTTTTCCTACCTGTCTTATAAATTTTTTTTTACCTTATCATTCCTAGTACAGGACATAAAAATGTATCAGCACTTTCTTCAGTGCTGGCATAAAAAGGAATGCCTCGAACTTGGACAAGGTCTATCAATCTATGACCCCACTAATTCCTACAATGACCTGTTGATATTCTAAGTATGACAACATGGAAGTTCTGAATGTTCTGATGCTAGGAATGCAACTTACAAAAGACTTATTTATGTTTATATATATATAAAAGAAAATTACAGATTTCAAGCTATATATTAAGTAAGGATTCACTTTATTTTTTCTCGTGCAGCTGTACCACCAGGCAGTAAAGAGCACAAGATCGAGGTGATGAGAAAAAACAAGAGAAAGGCCTGACTCTACATACAAGCTCTTTACTGAATGAAGCTCTAGGTCTTGTTTCAGGGGGAAAAAAAAAAAAAACAAACAAAGAAAATTGTGTTTTGATGGCCACTGCCATCATCACTTACAAGGACATTTGCAAATTAAGGTTCATAGACCTACCTGATTAAAGCACAGTGCTTCGTTGAAGGAGTAAATGACATCTTTCATAGAAATCACGTCTCCTCAAAACTTTATGTTTCATAACCTTAATAATGGCAAAATGGCAATGACAATCACACCATTTCCTGAAAGACATACAGCTATATACTGAGCTACAACTAAAGACTTAGCAAAGTCCTATAAATACAAGAAAAGTCCTTGATTCCCAAATAGTTCCTTTCAGGTATAAATTACAGAAATCACGCCGGTTTGCTCACCAGTGCCAGCCTACAGCATAAGTACACATAACCAGTGTGGTTCTTGAGCTGAAGACAAGGGCTTATGAACTACTTGGACTAAGTGACCGCATCTGCCACACACAAGCCTGAATATGTGCAACTTGTAGTAATGTCACCCAACTAATGTTAAACAGAAGTACCAATGCAGTCAGGGCTTTGTAACATCTAAAGGCGCGCTTCCTGGGGGGGGAACAAATGAAATTTTATCACCTCATGGGAAAAAAGGGTAGAAAGGAATGTTGGCTTCAACACAGGCGAACACCTCTGCTGAGGTGTATTCGCTGTGCAAATCAATTCCTCAGGGTTGTTTTCCAAATTCAGCTGAATTCTTGGCCTTCCTGTCTTCACTTTGATAATATTCTTCTGTACCCTGAATGCAAAACAAAAAGTTCTCTACACTGCTGATAACATTCTGTTGCTCAGTTTCAGAAGTTAGGTCTTTTTACTGGATTATTTATTTCTCCTTAATTGATGGATGTTCCCTTTATTAATCTTTTCTATTGAATCAGCAGCTAAGTATTTCCTGCTGCCCAAAATATCTCACATTGTGATTCCTGTTCTACAAGGTATCAGGAAATTTTCACAGTAAATCTTTTACTTGTTTTCTTCCTAGCCTCTTTAGGGTGAGGACAAGCCTATTCATAACATAAAAACTTCTCAGAAGTTACAACAGAATATAATTCCTCTTAAGCAGTTCAGACAGACATATGAAAAAAAATCTAAAGAATGCATTTTGAAATCAACATTCAAAGAGTACAAGAAGTTGTGGAAGAAAATAAGCAATGTGTTTAACTGCACGATGGAAGTAGTAAGACTCTCTATGCAGAAATAAAGGTAAACGTATTTCTAAAACTACACTGAAAACCGATCTATGATCTTGTGGGTTCATATGATCTCTAGGCTTCATATTTGATCTTAAGACTGGGTAAAGCAGGAAAAAAAATATCCCAAAGTGTGGCAGGTATCAAATGCTTTATAATGTAAAAGCTTAAACAGTACCCCCTGAAAATAAGGACAACAACTGCTTAAAATGACACCAATTAGATAAAATATTAATCAGATGAAACAAAATTCAATTTTTGGAAAAATTCACCACCTCATACACAGACTAGTCAAGAATTTAGCAGAATCTCTCAGGAGATTCTGGTGTAACGGAGTTTAAATGCACACGGGATTTCTAGCTCCTGCTGCACTGGGAAGCAGCAGCATTTCAGCTTTAGTGGAGCACCAAGCCAGCCGTTATTAGCGAAGCTGTCTAATGGGCTGAAACTCATCCATGCATGAAAACCCAACAACAGATATTTCTGTGCTCCATGAAAGCTCATTTTTCAGTACCATCACCGCATGACATTTTTAAAAGTAAGCTGGTAGTTAACTCGCACAGTTGATCCTCGTGCAGTTCTCACAGCATTGTGCTGAAGGTTTTAAACAGAGAATATTTTCATTGTCTAACCAAAATGCAGTATGTTCAGTTTCCTGACCTTGACTGAAGCCAGACTTAATGAGCAATTCATGTAATTCCTGTACAGCAGACACATGACCAGCTCATGATAACACATCCACTAAGCTTGTTGATGTTCTTCCATAAGGGCTGTTCACTTCAGAAGACTACATACTGTATTGCAAAGAAGTCCTCCAAACATGACACTCATGTTTTTCTTTCATTCACTGGCTCTAAAAACAACCGACAGCATGTTCATGTAATACAATGCCTTGCCTTCAGGGAACTGGGAGGAGAAATTGGTCTAAGTGGAGGAAATCTTGAAAGTGAAAATACTGTAAGGAAAAAATATGGGAAGTTACAAAGTAGGTCCAGAATACAGTCCTAAGGGATGATGCTGCCTTGACTTTTCAGGCAATCTTGCTAAGTGTGTATGGCACATAGGCCAAGTTGTATATACCAGCCCATTGGCCAGGAAGACACTGTCCTGGGTTCAGCAGTAGCAGTCATTTTTTCCCCTTCTCGGTAGCTGGTGCAGTGCTATGGTTTTGACTTTTGGTCTGGGAACAGCGCTGATAACACCAGTGTTTTTAGTTGCTGTTCGGTAACGTTTACTCTGACCAACGACTTCGAGTCTCATGCTCTGCCAGGGAGGAAGGGAAGCCAGGAGGAAGCAGAGACAGGACACCTGACCCAAACTGACCAAAG
>JAOEHY010017444.1:0-22874 GCA_025447955.1 Psilopsiagon aurifrons
TGTTTTTATAAGCAACAGATGAAATACTTTTAAATTGTTTCATTAAAAGCCACATACAGATAGCATGTATTCATATCAGAAACTATGATGCAAGGGAATAAAATAATTACTACACTTTGCAGCCCACATAAATGGTAGAATAGAAATAAATCATTTATATGGTGTGGAGCCAATTACTTTCTGCACACAAGTAGCTGTTCCCTGTAAGTAACTAGCCTCTATTGTTTAAAAACCACCAGAAAATAAGCTGTTTTCAAGGATGTAATAAGCACAGGGAATAACCAAAGCCAGCCTCAAACAGTATCAGGTACCATCAGGATTTGAGCTTCCCTTAAAAAAATACTAAATCCTGGCTTAGATAAAGTCAATCACAAAATTCCCATTAACCAAGGTTATGCTTTTGGCTCTCCTGGTTGAAGAAGCTGGCCCAGTCATATTAAGGGGTGGATGAATTGCCTGAGCTTGGAGACTCCTGCAGTGAGGAGTGTTAAGTGCTGGGAACATCCCAGCTCATCTCAGCTGATGGGTATCTCTGAGATCCACTGCTCAGCTTCTGCATTGCAATACATCAGCTGTTCTGTGTAGAGAATCACAGTCCACAGAAACTGATCTCTTTCACAGTGGCTTTTAAAACGAGGTTCATTGATTGTACAAAGAATGAAATGCAAATCCATACATGCAACTCGGAACATCAGTGTATCAGTCAGTAAAACTGAATGCGATTAAAACAAGCGCACAGGCCATCTCCCATCATAATTAAAAGGAAGAACAAAACCAAATCAACAGGACAGGAAAAGAAATCCATAACTCATCCTTTTTAAATTTTAGGTACCAAATACAATTAACAACAGAAAAACAATCTGAGAATTGTTTGAGGTGAGTGAGTGATGGAAGGTAAATGCTGCGGAAGACCTGTGATAATTATAACAAGCAATGCTGACAAAGGTTAGAGCCATACAAGTGTCTGTGTACTGCCAGAACAGTAACCTTGTCAAACCTGTTGGCAGAGGGCAACCAGCTCCTGCACCTCCATCCATTCTGTCATTAACTATTGATCACTTCCTATTTTTAAGCTTCACACTAGTGGCAAATGAATAAATTGACAGCTTCATTATTTGGCTGTCCTAGAGACATTCCCAAGGCCTATCTTCAAGGGGAAAAGCTGGCTCCAGATGTATGTATAACACCAAGTGGGGAAAAACAGATTCTGAGCAGAATATCCCAAAACACTGAGCTGTTTCTGAAACTGCCTCCTCACTTCTTTTTGTTCTAGAGTCATTATGGATAAATACAAACTCCAGCCTATTCTGGACATGAAGAAGCCAAGTCTACTGTATCTTTAGATCCAGATTCAAAGTTGGGAGAAATGCAGCTGATCATGCACTGTAGGATTAGGCTACAGTGATTTTGTTTGAAATGGGAGACTCATATTCTGAGTGACAGTGGACCTGCAGCTTTTTGAATATGGATCGATCATCCCCAGATAGACTGGACTCAGAAAGGCAGAAACACCTGGGTGATGACATTGCAGAGCTTCCCAGAGCACTCTGCTGGAGGAATAGGGTTTTACCCCATCACAACACATACCCCAAGCTCAGGACTCTCATGAATCTGTCCCAAAGTATCCATCTGCCAATATAGTCTCTACCCCCTGCACAAGGCCTGGGAACTCAACACCAGCAAAGCAGGGTGCTCCAAGAGCTACCCCGGCCAGGCTGGAGAGCTTTAGAAAAGACAATATGTCTCTTTCGTAATGCCTGTACTACCACAGAGAGATATGTATGGCACACTTCTAACCTGTTCCCACTTCTCTCAAGCTTCCCAAAGCTCTTACTCACTTTTCTTCCATGGGCTGGAAGCTTTACTCTCTGTCATTTGTCATTTAGTCACCTCTTTTTTGTTCTCATTTTGGGAGATACAGGAAATTAATTGTTTTGGGAGATACAGGTAGTTAATTGTTTTACTATTAAGCTCTCCAGTCCAAGGCAACAGCTTTCAGAGGAAATGGAAACCCTTCTGCTATCACAGATACTGCCTCAGTCAAGGCAGCTCAATGGTTAAAATCTGGTCTAACACTCTCTTTCTAGGATCTTTTCCTTTCTCATCCAATGGAAAGCAAATGCTCAAAGCAACGATTTCCCACGTGGCACACTGAAGTCTAAGGAACTTGCTGATATGGACTAAGGGCAAGAAAATTGCTCTATTTGTTGAATTCCATGACAGCTGGCAATTGTGATAAAAAAATCCACCTCTTAATGTTAAGGGCTGTTTTATGGAATTAAAAAGTACAATCTCGTTACTACAGAGGCATGGCAGAGCAGAGAGAAATCTGGCTGTCTAGTTGTATGGGACATGTCCATTTCATTGCAAATCCTAATTAATTACTATTTGGTAACTCTCTTGAGTTTAAGAATCTGTTAGATAAAAAAATAATAATCATCTCTGTAGGTAGCAACAATTTTATTTGTATGCACGTATTGCACATAGGAGAACAAGAGTTCTGTGCTCGTACTTCCAATTTCTATAGGAATTTTCCCTGCACACTTTGCTTAGGTCGAGGAACTTCTCTAGGACTGAATAGAAGACAATGTCTGGAATATCACTGTAAATGTAATGGACAGAGTAAATTGACAGCAGCTCCTACTAAATTACAGCTTAAAAGACAAGGGAAGGCTCAAGGGACATCAAACAAAGGAAACTCTAGCTGACCAGCGCTCAGGTAAAATTGAATTGGAAATGTTCCCTGACTGATTAACATAACAAAAGTCCCAGTGTTTAAAAAGAAAGTCATTCTGCAGAAATAAGAGGGGAAAAAAAAAAAAAAAAGAAACTGATCTTCCTCCAAACACACAATAGTTATCCTTAAAAATATACATTCAGATAAAGATCTAAAATACTAGTGTGAATAAGGAGGTTTTAAAGTTTCTTTCATGAAGTCACTCAGAAATATATATAATTTTTAATAGAAGAATATGAACTGAAAATTGCTCCAGTTTAATTCCTCCAATTTATCACATAAAAATAGGAGACATTCTACTTAAAGATTTTGAGTTAAAATGAAGTAAAATATATATTTTAAAAAGACAATGAGAAATGGAACTAAAAATTAAAATACTTGTGCACAGCTTCATTTCTGCAGAACAGTTGCCTGAAGAAAAGTTTCCTTATGAAAATCTAAGTATTGGGATAATTACCAATTTCCAACTCTTATTTAACATATCTGTAGATTAGCTGGGGCATTTCACATGTAGCAAAGGTATTTTATTTGTCTTATCTCCCAAATACATAGGAAGCAGGGAAGGATATTCATATTTTTAAAATTTTGTATTAGTAGTGTACCTGCATGCTTGGAACATGCATGCATGAGCAGCAGATCAAAAATATTCTTCACAGCATTCATAGATTTCAGGGCCATAGCTTAGGGAAAATCTTGTCTTGACACGATGTTGTCTCCAAGTGATTTTGTTTTATCATCCCAAATCACTGTGTGACACAATACATTTCTTTATATCTTGGTGGGAGTGCCAGCAGTCAAGCCCCTGTTGAGGCCAGGGGAAGCCCAAATACACCTCTCTTTTTCCTAAATGTGATCAAGCACATCAGCACTCTAGTTTTGTGTTGCTTTGACCCTCTTCTCACCAGTTCAGATGCAGGTAGCTTCCCTAAAAGTCCACAGAAAAAAACCTTGCCCCAACTTCCCAGCCTGCAGCAGGCCTTGAGTCAGCTGCTCTATGCAGGCAAATGTGAGGATCATTTCACTTTGTCTAAAAAGCTGCTTCTGAAATAAGAGGTCTTTTTGCAGTGTATTAGATCTTGTGTGATGTGCACTCTTAAAAGTTCAGATCTACAAACAGATCCGAGTCAGTGGAAAAAGAGTTGGTAGTAACAAGACTCAGAGGTCAATTAATGCCTCTTTCTTCTTAGTTGCTATAACAGCTTTCTGGTTTACCCAGGATCCCAAATACATTGCCCCACTGAGAATGTTGTCGGGAGCAGGTCTCTAGTAACTAGGAATAGCCAAAACGATGAATGTTCAGAAGAAGGATTATCTTCAAATGATAGGCTCCCTGGTTCTCCTGTTTCATAAGGTAGTCATTCCTTCACACAAGGAGCATTCACTGCACTCAAGGAGGTTTAGTTTCGTGAAAACTATGCACAACATAGACTAAAACTCTGCCTGTAGCCATATACTAGATAATCGCATCCCCGTCATGCTACATTGAACATCCAAACTGCATGCTAAAGGAAACTTTAAAACACAAAGTCTTCCTTGAGAATATGTTGCACAATAAAAAGCAAACGAAGTGCTAAAAAGGATAATCAGTTAATAAACTGTACTTTGCTATTAAACTCTTAGTCAATAGACATTATGTTAAAAATTATGCCTGATAGAACGTGTGTGGGGAAGAAGGGGTTGGAAGGGAAGACATGTTTTTGCAGAGCTGATGCAGGACACTGAAGCATCATGTTATCTGTGAGACCTGTTTGAGCAAAGACAAGAGTTTTGAGCAGGTTTGCTGTGTACATGTTAGCAAGGATATTTTGACTATATGGTACAGCCATAAACCTTGGAGCTTCTGGAAAATGTTTTTCACACCAAAGCTTTATATAAAATGCTTACTTCGTTAGCAGCTATGATTGTGTTTGTTGCTTATGTGATGCACTTGTTTCATATAAAGGAAAATAAATACATTGTCATGAAATAGAATTTTGAAATGGGCTCTCTCTCAGACTTTCACCCAGCATTTAATGGGAAATACACATTCACATTTGATTTCTGGCTACATCTATTTTTTCCATTCTGAAAAAATGTCCCTGTTTGGTGTCCACAGGATTTCTTTGACCTATCTTCATGCAGCCAAGTCCTTCCAAGTGCCCAGTTTGGTGACTTTGCTCAAGAGAGTTCTGCGTCACTTTTAGTCTGGCTTTCACAGCACTATTTTCCTTTTCTGATTCTTCTTTTTGCAAAGCTGGCAAGTGAAGAGAGTCTGAATTATCGCCATTTTATTTTGGGTCATGTTTTTCACAGAAAGGAATATGGTGGGTGCTTCTACTGGCATTTTGTCCTTCGGATGCCTTCAAGTACATACACTGAGACTGCACAGGCATCCAGTATGCCTGTAAACACTTGCACAGCAGAGCTAAACAATGAAACAGTTCAGCCATCAATCACCCTCCTTAATTATGCATTTTCTTCACAAATGCACATTCTTTTCTGTTGTTCACAGAGGATGGCATGTGGGAAATATGGGGAAGACACTGGGAGATCTGTGTTGAGATGAGATCTGTTTGCTACCGCCACGTGCCTCATCACATCTGTGTTGAGGTATCATTTACCCTTAACAGCAGTGTATTTTAGAAAGTCTTAATTCATTTCTGTCAGGCAATCAGATTGTTGCAAAATATATAAATTCTATGCACAAATACCATCAGATGATGCAGCAGGCAATCACTGTGGTAATTAATCCCACATTTTTGTAGTTGAAGTAACAATTCTCATTTCAGGATATAGTTTGAGTAAGAAGAGCCTATCTATATCTGTAAATGAATGATATCATTATTTTGGGAAATGAAAGTTTAAGCTCTGTACAACATACAATCCCATGGAGATCTCAGCAGGGGAACTTGTACGTGCAGGTGTTTAATGTGATAAGGTACGTTACCATTTATCTGTGTACTTACAGACAAATATTAACATAGTCATGAATTAAGCTTTTAATCCCTTTTATTATAAATTGAATATCTTTATTTTAACAAACATCAACAATGCACATTATTGTGCTCCAAACTATTCATTACTATTCCCCATAGTGTACCATTACATGATACGCCATAATACATGTGTTAATATAATGCCAAGCATCTGCTTGAGTATTCTATAGTATATTTCATTCTCTCCCTCTCTCTCTTTTTGTTTAAACAAAGAGACAATCTCACAAAAGACACTTTTTATATAGGAAACCACAGAGTCATTCAGCCGCACGCTGGAGAAGGACAGTAACACATTATGTGCCATTTTCTGATGATTCAGGCCCTACTTCCACTTCTTCAGATTACTTAGCAGTAAGAAATAGACTTGGGAACAAAGAGAGGGAAGAGACAGATGCTAAGATGGGGATTTTACTGACAGTACTCAGATAGGGTCACAAAAACAATGTGGAAATAATTTGTCAGTGATCTCTGAGTGGCTTTCCTCAGAGCTGCAACACCAGGGCCTGCCGGCGCTGGCACCTGGAGGAAGAGGCATTTACTCAAATGAATAACACCATTAAGTTCAGAATGAATTCTTCAGGAAAATTAATTTTGGGTTATCAAGGTGAGTTCTGCTCACAAAGAGCCTTGACCACAAAACTATTGCATGTGTAACCCCAGATCAGAATTTACATTGAGGAAATGCAAGCAGCACTAGGATCTAAAGATTAACTGGAGAAGTGGGGCCTTATATAAAACCCATAACAATCTAAAGGAAAATATGAAATTTGAAAATAAAACCACACGCACATATTACCACCAACAACCCCCACCCAAAAAAAAAAAAAAAACAAAAAAAAAAAAAAGAGAGAAAATTAAAACCCAATTAAAAGCGAGTGCAAAAATAACACCACCAGAACTGGGATGATGAAGAAAAATGAAGTAGCAGGACCACCATGATTTTGTTTTATAACCTATTACAACTGCCAATAATTTCCTAAGGCAGCTGGCAAAAACTAGAATGACAAGGATTTGCTATGTGACCTTCTTTGAAGAAGCCAGATGATAATTTAATAGAGCTGAACAGTACATCAAACTGGAAACAAATTATTTGCTTTACTCACATATAACTTAAGGAATTGAATGAAATCAAATGAGATAGTAAGAGTTTGGTTGGAGAGGAGTGGGGAAGGAGAAAAAGAAAAGGGAAAGCAAAAGAAATGGGAAGGGAAGGGAAGAGCAAGTATTATAAGAAAAGTGAAATAACAAATACCCCATTTTGGTCAAAGGTTGGGATTGTGTTTCAGTCTCCCCAGAAATTCTTATAATAAAATATATTAGTGGTAACCACTGATGGCTGCAGTTACTCTGTAACTCAAGCACCAACTGCGGTCGTGCAGCTATTTTGCCTGCAAAAGGACTAAAAAAGTCCACTTGGAGGTAAATAAACAGTCAAGCAACATTATTGCCATCACAAAATATGGTGCATTTCTGCCTAAGCACCTAAGTAGCTTGCTTATTTTCATATTTGTAACAACTGTTTTTCTTCTAGTCAAGGCTGTTAACAAAAATGACTAATGTTGTTATATTAAATGAAAGGTTGTTGTTCCAAAGACATTATCCCAAAGATCTTGTCAATTACTGTAGAAGAATTCTGCTGAAAACATATTCCAATAGTTCAAATAAATTGTAGATAAGCAGGAAGAAAAGGGAAAATGGGTGATGGTATGTATATGGGTTGTATTTTAAAAGCTGTACATTGAGTTTATACAATTCAGTGCAATCTTCATTATCCCCAAAAAGCCTTTTGATTGTTTTATTCCTTCAAATGTGCCCTATTTAAATATTTTTCAAGCTTTACATATGGTATCTGTGTTATTAGCTCTGTAAAGTGTTTACATGCAGTCTCAAAATGCAATCCTCAAGGCACTGCAATTTACAGAGAAGCTAACACTGTCATAATAACATCTTTATAATAACATCTTTATCCTACAACAGATCACAGCTTAAAGTAATATTGCAAAGTAAAACAAATCCCATTAAAGAAAACAGAACTACCAGCCATAAAATTACAGTAAACTGAATCACACTTCTGAGAGCATTGTGGAAGCCAGACTGTGATAGGGTGCTGAAGTAGAACGATAAAGCAAATTATGGGAAGTGAATAATTTACAGACCCTGCTAAAAATTAAATATAGATCCTTTCATCTCTAGGTCACAGAGGAGAATGGAGACAGACTTTGATACATAGTAATGAAAGCTTTCTGGTGGCTTCCATGGAACAAGTCAGTGGCCACACCAAGTCCAAGACTTAAGGAATAGGCATGTATTTTTTGCTTTGCAAGAAATAAACCTTCACCACAATAAACAGCAACACTGAGTAAGTATGTGTTGAGACACTGGCACAGTTTACCCAGAGAAGCTTTGGGTGCCTCATCCCTAGAAGTGTTCAAGGCCAAGTTGAAATGGTGTTTTGAGCAACCTGGTCATTCCTAGCAGAAGGCATCTCTGCCCATTACAGGGGGGTTGGAACTGGATGATCTTTCTTCCAACCCAAACCATTCTATCATTCTGTGATTCAATGATTCTTGCAACTGCCAATCGGTCGTGCTCAAACTGCAACATATTAAAGATTTATTGAATTTCTTTAGCAAATAAAACACCTGTCCCAATGCACACAAAGAACTAGCAATAAAACACCACAACTAACAGCGTAGAGGAATCAATTTAGTACGTTTGTCAAAAATACTTTCTACAAACCCATGACTATACTGGGAGGGTACTGCCAGGCTTTTTGGGGAATAAATGGGATTTTTAGTCTATTTTCTGCTATGTAGCTGCATCACTTCTAAGAGGCACTATCAGTGCCATCTTCTTGCCCAACCATTCTGTGAACTGTTGGTTGGCAACCCCAGCTGGCTCACCACATTATTCACTGTAACCTCTGTAAGACATTAAAGAAAAATACCTCAAGGTAATTACTGCAGGAGAAAATCTGATGCATTTTCTCAAAACTTACTTAACTAAATAAAATCTTAGATCCAGTGGAACATTTTGCCCTTGACTTTAGAGTCCAGGATTTTACTCACTTTCTATTTGTGTGCATGTTTAGTGGCTGACACAACTCTCTAGGTGAAAATAATTTCATCTTGTTCTGAAGCCCTGAGATATACTAAAATGATCCTAAAAAGTCACAATTTGCTCTATCTCAGTTTGTCTGATCTACATCTCTACTGAAATTTCTTTCAAATGTAAAACATCCATCACTGTACTGATTGCAATACGGAAAAAAAAATGTCGTGAAATAAAGAATTCTTTTTCACTGAATTGGGAAGAATTTGGAAAGAAAAAGATGCTTCTAAGTATAAACAACAGTAACTTTATAACAACCACTGACATTCATTTTAGACTGCAGATCAGCTTTTTAATATGCTCATAATGTGGTCCATTAGTCAATCCTTTTTCAAAGGGTTTTTTTTCCTTTTTTTCAGATTTGAAGCAGATCCCAGCTGTCTTGAAAGACGACAGCTTTCTAATTTTTAAACACCTACTTTCTCTTTGAAATGTTGAAATTTTTGATGACCATGTCCTCTGCAAATCAGAAATAGAATGTGGACAATTTTTTAAGGAATTGAATTAGACTAAGGTAGTTCCTCGAAGGAAGAAATGCCACATTTTCTGTTTTGCACAAACACACTTGTTCACCATTCTAAAAGCAACAAATTTCTGATCATGCTCAACTATCCTTATCTCAGACACTGAGCAAACTAAAGACCTCTCTCTGAGCCTTGAGATATTATTAAATTTTCTTCATTTTCCATATGAAGGAGACCCCTCAGACACAGATATTACTTTGGTCAAACAGCCTCCAAGATGAGAAAAACAATGACATGTGTCTCATAGAAAACAAACAAACAAATCAAAACTAAACCACACAACAGCACCCACAAAACCAAGTTAGCAAAATCCATTTTCTACTCATTTCTTTACACATAAAGATAAGATACAGACAAATAAATCCCAACACACTGCTTTTAACGTTAGAAACTGGATGAGATTGTGGCTGTGAGATAATGTTGAAAGTTGTAGATATTCATAGAAAGTTTTATCTCCATCTGCAAATATTTCAAATCCATTATTTTCCCCCACCAACAGTATATAAACAAGGTAACTTAATGTTTAAATCGTTCTTTTAGAAAAACCCCTCTAGCCAATGGATAATAAATGCAACATCTGGAAATAAGTTCTCTTCTGACAAACTGAACCCAGAAACATAGAGTATGTCAGAACAGGCCCATGGAAGGAGTAAATTTAAAACAAACAAACAAAACCATTTTACACTCAAAAACCCCTTTCATGACCACGTAATATAGTTACAGATTCCTAAATAAATCTGCATATTCTAGTGCAGTGGTATTATGCAGTTATAGGGAGGAATACTTTCATCCTTCGGATACATATTCTAAATAGCTGTGGCAATTCTGCAATTACTCAGGGGCAAATAAGACTAGTGCACCATAAGTATCCTGTTAGATCCTCAAGTGTGATTCCGAACACAGCAGGAATGTGCCTGTGCATATACCAAGGACAAGACTGCCTTGTGAAACACCATGGACATTCCAGAGGCACTGGTGTCCCAAGGCACCACACAGAGCACCCTCTAATGAGGAGGGCACAAAGAAGACACAAGCTCTTTCTCGCTTTTTCCAAGGGATGAATCACAAAACTGCTGAATATATTTTAAAATTTAAAAATTAGAATTGATTCACAAGACAAATAGTTCCAAAAATTTTTCCTGTTCATGGACCTTCAAAGCTCCTTTAGCAGAGACTGACCCAAACTCTTTCACATGTAAAAGCTGTTATATAACATAATATGAGATTATCTTTTTTTATATATAATTTTTGTTGTTCCCTTAAGAAGTAGCCCACAGTTTGCCAGTGAATCATGCACATGAAGTTAAAAGCAAACGAAAAACCAGTATACTTGTTCTATCTTCAGCACACAGCAGGCCACAGGATTTCTTCACTAGGGCCTTCATTGCTGAGCCCAAGTAAATACATGTGAAATACCCAGTTTTGATCTAAAGATTCGCAGTCTTCTAAATCCTTATAAACCTTTCACTGGCTGATAGCTATCACAATGAAAAAAATATATTCTTTATCTCTAGTCTAAATCTATGTAAGCTGAGCTTCCAGCTGCCCAAGATATTTATGCTTTCTGCTAATTTAAATTGCCTTCTTTGAGAGATCTTTCCACCATCTCACATAGGCAACAAATATCCGTAGCATAAAGGAGATGTAGACCAATAATTCAAAGGACAATAATTGTACTCCAGGAGTGTCAAGAGGAAGTCAGTTTGGGTTAGCTTATCTTGACATTACTGTAATAAAATTATCATTATTCCCTCTTCCTATTACTACAGTGTCAAGAGGAAACAACCAACCAACCAACCGTCACGGGACCAGTAAGGTGAAAACCTCTCTAAAATAGCACATGGCAAAACACAGTCACCCCATGCTCAGATTAAAGTCACTAAACCAGGAAGGGGGCGCAGCTAATATTGTCCTTGTTTTACAGAGTAAAAACTTAAGGACACAAAGGTCTGGCAAAAGCCTCACAGGCAGTGTAAGAGTCCCAGGAGTTTTCATGCCTCTTAAATCTTACTCTGTTGGGTTAGCACAAGTTCTTCTCAAATTACACTCTAATTTATTTTCTCAAACCTATCACTCTAAAATTATCACATAAAATGGTGTTTGCAATTAATTTTCGGCCTTCACACCCATCTGAGTTGTTTGATGCGAAAATACACGATGTTCAAGGGTCCAGATTACTATGAACATTCTTCTTTTATATAGCGTAGTTCTTAACCATTACTAGTTAAAAACACACAGAGACTGTGGAAGATGTACAATTAGCCTGGAAAAATGCCCTAATTCCAAACATCATACTTATAAAATAAAAGTTATTCATTTTCCTTTACAAATCACTCCTTTTTGCCACTTGTCACTTCTTAACTAGAAGATTTGATCCTGAAATTTCCATTTGCAATATGACATTCAAACATGAACCAGTTAATCCTGAATTAGCTCCTTGATGTGGAGAAGTAGTGTAAGAAGTTATTATAGTCCCTTTGTTGAGGGAGAAAACAGACCCAAGTTAGTAACCTCAATACCTTTCACGACAGAGCAGATTGAGGTTAGGTGACAGGATTACTGGTGCAAGATACAAAGGGGTTTACATCGTGATGTTTCTTTCACAAAGACTCTCTGAATGACACACCAACAGAATTAGACCCATCTTTAACAGAAAAAGCAGTTGCGTTGTTGTAGTTTTCTTTTGGTTTAGGTAACATAAAATTGAAAAAACTTCATCAGAATGGAATAGGTTACTACAATACATCTTGCTGTAGGAAGGTGTGTGCTATACTGAACTTAAAAAATATCACAGGTTTCCTCAAGCCAAAGTATATTTGTACACAATAAACTGTTTAAACTGACTTAAAACATTAGTAAACAAAACGACTTTAGGTTATGCTTTAGGTTATTTACTGTGCCATCAGTAAATGAAAATCAATTGAAATCAGTTTAGCTAGGATAAAAAGTCCCCTTTCCCTGCTGCAGCTCATCTGGTGTGCTAACAGCTCCCAGTGATGAAACAGGTGCTTGTAAATTAATTAGCCTACTGAAACACACCTTAAAATGAATTTCCCAGAACACCCTGGCAGTAAGCCATCCTGGTCCCACGAGCTGATCAGTGTTCTGTAAATATTGAGATTTGATAAAGTAAACGCTACTCTGGCAGCAGATGGTTTGGAATGCTCTGTTGACATTGCCTGCGATTACTTGGATATGAAGACTTTGCTTCTCATAGACCTCCTTTGGGAGCTACTGGAGGACTTGATCCCCTCTCCAGCTATTCGCCTTCTAATTGAAAATCCTTATTCCCAGATGGAGCATAATGCTGCTGCTTCAGGCGTCTAGCTCTGCACTGCTTGACTGTTGATACATGGGTAATTGCTTTTAGTAATGCAGGTTAAATGTGACATTTAGTGCTTAATAAAAATTATCAAGGCCAAAGCCGTTTATCATTCTTACACTTGGGCTGTCAGTTCTAAAGGAATTTTCAATTCATTTGAATTCTTGCTGAAGAGGCAAGCAGCTCCTTCCCGGGAGAGAGAGGGAGGCTGGAACCAAATTTGGGCATTTTTCTGTTTTATTTATAGGATTTGTTTGCTAACAAAACCCCTTTAAAATTAACCTATCAAACACAGCAACTATCTGCCTTTGTACTTACTACGTTGGTGAATAATGTATAATCAGCAGCCGTTGTATACACAAAGCACATAAAGCAGATGCACTACACTGCACCTTCTGTGGGCGGCTGGAAGCTGAAAGTTATTCCTCTTGTAGCATTATAAGGGAATGAACCTGAAAGGAAATGGACTCTGCTGAATCGAGTCATTGCAACCTCAGTGATTAAAAAATGAGTGCAAAAGCTTCCATGTCATGGTAGACGTGGTAGCTCTGCTTCACTGAGAGCATTTAGGATAGTTGCTGCAGTTTTCTTTTTTTGTTTTTCAAAGATAATCATTCCTATTGGGAGCAAACACACTAATATTATGAATTAGTGATTTGATAAAAGAGTGATGCTGCAGTCTGCAAAGCTTAGACAGAACAGATTTAAAAAGGGCAGACTGAAATCTGCTGTTTGAGCAGTAACGGTTCAGTCGCATCCTGCTTTCCAGGCTCATCATCAGAGGTTTAAAGACATGATCTTTGTGGGGAGGAGGAGGCTCTAAAAATCTCTGAGTTTTAGCTATAATTACATGGCAAGGCAGACCAACTTATAGATCATTCTTTCTCCCAAAAGTTTCTTCTCTGATTTAGAGTCATGTTTCTTCTAACTCCTGCCACATTAATACAGAGATCTGAAATAAGTAGCTAGCTAACTGACCAGCCCCCTTCTCTATTATCTTGGGAGGGATTTCAGATATCTCTTGCTAGATCTTGTACCACTTTCAAGGGAGACAGGCACAGACCTTTGTGCACCAGCCAGTTTGAGAGACAGAGGCATAGGAAAGCTTAAAAGGAGATCAGTTGGAGTGGCATGTCCAGCTGCATTCTTTAGCTACCATGAACCTTTGTTAATACATTTCTACAAATCCCTTTTGTCCCTCGTTCTGAGCAGTCTTCAGAGAGAAGCTCTTAGCTACCTAAAGTGCTTATGGGGTCTCCCTTCAATATTACAACATCTGTTCTCCAAGAACTTCATCTGTGAAGTACATTGCACAACTAAATCTGAACTATGTTTGAATAAAAAGATACGTTATTACTCACAACTGGATGATAAAGCAGAATTCATTTTTCATGTTTCGAAATTTTGCTGAAGAGATCTTTTTTAACAACGAAACAGAAAATTAATCTAGATTATGGTGGTATGCAACTTTATCTCTACGCTTCATGTAATTTGAAGGATGCCTTCAAACACAGTGTCTGTGTATTTCCTATAACACAATATCACTTTAATGACTAAAGAAAATATTGGTATACTGGTGACTTGGGCAGCTAAAAGCTGACAGAGTTAAGAAAGTGATAATAGTCATTCAGAAAACGGGAAAAAAATATTTTCCAGATGCTGTCATTTATGGTATTAATTCAAGAGAGTGCACTTTTCACAAGTTCTAGTTCCTCTTTTTGGAAGAAGCTTCTATTTTTCTCCTTGCTCAAATCATTTTGTAAAGCTCAGACTTCCTTTTCCATACCTCCATTACAATCAATAACTAGTTTCTTTTTTTTTTTTCCAGAATTCATTGCTGCTCACATTTATTTTTCATGTTAGATTGTTTGCCTAATCAGAGAAAACAGAAGAATTCTAAGCTCACCTTTGCCTTAGAACAAGCTTTGTGAAACTGAATTTCTCCCATTTTGAAAAACCTGACCTGAATGCCTACCAGACAGCCCATGTAGAGAGCCTGTCAAGTCAGAGCAGAAGACTCATTTCAGTTAAATATGGCATCTAAAGACAGTAACTTCTGGTAGACATCTGAGACATCTGAGACATCACCCACCTGTTTTCTCAGGAGTAAGCAGAAGGATGTCTGCTTGATTTTAGGGTCCGTAATCTGGTGTCAAACCCCTCCATTTGTAGTAAGATTCTAGTGCAGGTTTCTCCACAGAGATTCTGCACAACTAAAACATGTATACTGCCTTTGATCTGCCTTTTCCTGTTCTCCAGCTCTGCCTTCCTCTGTTCTCCAGGAGTGCTTACCTTTTTGGTCCCTACTTGGTCCTGTATATGCCTACGTCTACGGATGCCCGCTATAAGCCAGCACAGAAGAATATTCTCTATAGAAGTATTTAGGGAAAATCATAGAAGTAAATATTTCCCCTTATAAAACCAACAAGAAGCTCAGCCATGTTGCTCCTACAGAGGTCCGGGATAGATCCTAAAATTTAGAGAGGTATCATATGGATCTCCTACGGTAACTACGGTACTTCCTAAATTGTAAGGATTGAATTTAGCAGATTATTTGCTGTGGATACTTTTCTCTTTTCCCTCTGTGCTGGAATACCATATATTAGGAAATCCTCTGGGGAACATGACTTTTTAAAAAAATACAGTGAATGCTAAGTAACTTAATGGATAATAAAATGCCTTGCGCTTCTGGGACTGCTATTTAAAGACCAACCTGACGCTTTATGTAAAATAAGTATTGCAGTCTTGGGAACTCACCCCACATTTCTGTAGGATTAGGAATAGGTAAAGCACTTTTTCCCCAATAAGAGCACACATTCCTAGAAGTCATTAAGAAGCTCCCACAGGACAAATGGCTATTCTTGCTGCCAGCCACCCCATCCCCCAAAAATAGGAGCTACTAAGAATAGTAAAAGAAAATCAGTAATGAAACATCAATACAGGTTAAGGAATGAGGAGATTGAGAGCAGCCCTGAGGTGCTAGTGGATGAAAAGCTGGACATGAGCTGGCAGTGTGCTTTTGTAGCCCAGCAAGAACAACAATATCATGGGCCGCATGTAAAGCAGAGTGACCAGCAGGTCAAAGGAGGTGATTCTCCCCCTCCACTCTGTGCTGGTGAGACCCACCTGCAGTCCTGCATCCAAATCTGGGGCCCCAAACACAGGAAAGACGTTCACCTGTTGAAGCAGGTCCAGAGGAGGGCCATGAAGATGATCAGAGGGATGAGGCACCTCTCCCATAAGTAAAGGCTGAGAGAGTTGGGGTTGTTCAGCCTCAATAAGAGAAGTATCTGAGGAGACCTTATTGCAGCCTTTCAGTTCTTAAAGAGGTCTTATAGGAAAGATAAGGACAAACTTTGGAGTAGGGTGTGTTGCACAAGGGGCAACGGCTTTAAACCAAAAGAGGGTAGTTTAGATTAGCTATCAGGAAGTTCTTTACTGTGAGGATAGTGAGACACTGAAACAGATTGTCCAGATAAGTTGAGGCTGCCCCATCCCTGGAAGTGTTCAAGGCCAGGTAGGATAGGGCTTTGAGCAGCATGGTCTAGTTGAAAATATTCCTGTTCATTGCAGGGGAGTTGGACTAGATGACTTTTAAAGGTCCCTTCCAACCCAACCTATTATATGATCTTATATCTCTGTGAATGCCTCTTCACCACATAGGCAGTGGTGCTAGAGTACAGACCAAATTAGTTAAACATAGCAATAAGAGCACTTTCGTATAAGAATACCCATTTTCTTGTCCCCTTACTTAGGGCATGTAAATTTGCCAATTAACCAGATCTAGTGCACACATTCTATTGCACATAAGCATATTTATGACTTGAGTAGGATGTTCATCTGCTATATTCTGCCTTGCATAGGGCACTACAGATTCCTCCAGCACCAATGTAAAAGTGTTTTTATGAGGATTTCAATTGCCTTCAGAAACTGTGGGAAGAAAGCTGCACAGAAATTGAAACATCAAGGTACGCAGTGTGTATTATCCATCCCTCTGAGGTGAGAAGTGATGTGTTTATCAGAGAAGTACCAGCTCAGACCTTCCAAAGTGTCTGAGGACATCTAGGTTCAAAAACAAAGCTGTACAAGAGCTGGAAGCACCAAAGATGGACACTTGGTCCCTGAGAAGCCCTCATACTGTTCTCTGGGTATTTGCCTACATGGCATTTTTATCATCTGTAAAGCTCTATCTAACCATAAATATTGGGGTGGAAAATCATTTCCAAGAAGGATTCAGAGGAGAAAACAAAGGATATGAAAAAATACCTGTGCTACGAGATACTTGAAAGGAAAAAAAATTGCACACTAGCCTTCTCTTGCTATATTTCTCCTTGTTATGCAAACCCCTGTTCCTCTTTCAAGATGAATATCCCTTTTTTCAGAATAATCTCTGTCTCTGGTATCTTCAGAGAAAAAGTTTCATGATGGCTAAGCAGAAGAAGCAGAAAGTTGGAAGTGGAATTGTTACTTCACCCTTTTAGAACAGTGTCAGAAGATTTAAGGAGGTGGTCGTGTCCTGCCAGGAACCCCAGTGAGCTTAAAAGCTGAAAGAAACAGTTACTTCACACAAACAAAAAAAAAAGATTAAATGCAGAAGAGAGGCACACTTAGATTTTGTGGTTGTCATTGGCTTGGTATGTGAAAGTCTGCCTAAAACTCTCCTGACACACAAGAGAAAATTACTGTATAATATTCCTATCTCTATAAAGAAAATATTCATCTTGCCTCATTTCTTCATGTGCTCAGTGATTACAGCCAAATGACACAGTTAAATAGAGTAAATTTAGGGAATGTTCAGAGACTGGCAAAGCATTCTGACAATGAGAGGTCCCACTTTGGCAGTCTCAAAGGAGATAGTCGAAGATCTGTAGGGTTGGCAAGGCAGGCAAGTGCAGTAGGGCCACCTTCGTTAGTGCGTTCTGCAGAGATCTGGAGTTGCTAATGTTATTCAGAGAAGACACATTTGAAATCCCAAGGAAGTTCATTACAAAAGAGGCTTGACTGGGGCAAGGCAGTCAGTTGGAAAATTATATTTCAATAGAAGTCATGTACATCTCTCCTGTGTGAATGTCCTTTTCTGAGGTTTAAACTTTCCTTTGAATTCAAGCTCAGTTTATATGTGGCTAGCAAGTCTGAAGTTACAGTTTCCTCAGCTTTAATTGATTACAAGTCTAAATGGCCTATTTTATCCAATGTTTTGTTCTCTTTCTAGCCATGGTATGAATAATGACACTCTCTTGTATTGGCATTGATTGGCCTTTTTCACAACTGTATGTGTATGAGCCTGGAGTACTAGAGCACTGCTGTGAGAAGTCCTTGTGGCTTATTGTCTGCTTTCTACATTTTTATCTACCATCATTAAATCCTCTGAAAATCCACAGATTTCTCTGTGGTAGGCTTCGCTTGCAGGAGTTATCTCCTAATCTCCCTAATCAGCTTTTCTCAAATGTTACCCCAATTCTCATATGCTGTAACTTTATTCTACATCCTAAGACTCTCATTCCTCAACTTTACACCCTCTCTTGCTTTTAACTTAAATATCTTTAACCAAGTTTAATTCCAGTCTGGAAAGCGACTTCTGACCTATATGTCCCATTCAACTTCAGGAAAATTACTTTCGGACTCTGCTCTTTGGAGTTTCCAAAAGCTGAATCTTCTGCTTTCTTTGGAACTGACAGTGTTTGCAGTTCCGCTGCATCATCACTTCTTTTATTTTTAAAATCCACATGTGCACACAGCCTACATATTTATTTAGTTAGACCTATAGTATAACATGCATATAATGCCACTAATTATTATCTTTTTCAGTAATATAGGGTACCCATTACACTCTACTGTAAATAAATACACCTGATACCTTATAGTGTATGTGAGGTGCCTGTAATTATACTTTATGCATGATACGATAAGAATACAGATTGCCCTGAGTACTAGACAGTTGTTCAAATTTCACCACAGAAGTCTCAATTGACTGAGACAGCATTTATGATTTAGATGGGAGAAGAAATCAGTTCCTTAATTCACCATTTCTTTCTGCCTGTCTCCTCATTAATTCCACTTTTGGTTCCCACCACTTAGACTTCATGACCTAGGCCCTGGCAGTCTTGTCAGCTCCATCTACCCATTAGGAGGCCCAGCTTTGCTTGTATATATGAAAAAAACTATTTTTAATTTGTTAATAATGACTTAACTCTTTTTGTAAGGAACACAAAGAAATGGTTCTGAAACTAGGAGAGATGTCACAGTCTTCTTTGACTATAAAACACTTCTTTACGAGTGTTTCATTCAGTGCAGCCTGGACAACTGTGTTTTCAAGATTACCTACTGATGTTACATTATCAAAGAAAAACTTTTTTATATCTATACATTGAGCTAGTAAAAGTATGTTTGACCACTTGTTTTGATTCTTTTTCATGGAAAGGAAAAGAAAATGAAGTCTTACCACAGGCTGGCTGCCATTAACAAAGGGCCATTGCTGAATCTGTCCCCCACTGGAATTACTTGCAGATTATTTTTCAAAGATGAAGATTTTATGTAATAAAAGTAAAGAGTTTTATCTTGTTTGAAGTACAGTTTCCTTCTTCAGCAAAGTCATTGTGACGCAAATAATATCATTCTTCATAACTGAAATTTATGACCTGATATTGATTTGGGCTTTCTATCTGTCAGTCAATTATTACAAATTTAATGCCACAGAATATGGTTACCCAACAGCACCCGCAAATCTCTTTTCCACAGCTATTTTACTGTGAAATAAAACAGTTGTATTTCAGAGCTTCTTTCTTTATTTACGCTAGTGATTATTTGGAAAGTTCTGTTGTGAAATAAATAATTCAAACATAGAAAATTAAGTGGAGACTTTCCACTGCCTCTTAAAGCAGGAGTTTGGTATATTATCACAATTTTCTGACTTGTTTTTCGCTGTGTTTGAACAGGTTTTATTTGAGTTCTTGAGGGCTATAAATAGTCTTGAAAATCTACTCTTAAAAATCTAAATGCTGCTATATAAGAAGGCTCAAAATAATGATAAGAAAGTTAATTATCTTTGGTCTATATTAAATTCTACAAATAAAATTATTCATCCCTGTGGTAAAATAGGAAGTTATTAATCAAACCCAGACACTATCTAAGAAGGTTAATTGTACAGTCAGTAGAATGCAACATATTTTTCAAATCTGTAGAGGATTGTCAACAGCAAGTGCTAAACAATTGCTTGGAAGGGAAAAAGTATTTTGGCTTTAGATTTTCACCGAGACTTTGAATAGGCTGCACTCAACAGGGTCAGCACTCTTCCTGTGCTTGCAGCATGTTAGCCACTTCCATCCCAAATGAGAACCTCACTGTAGAAAACTGCTCAGGTTCAAAGCTGGGTTCTACTAAAACAACTTTGGTTTTTTAGTATGTTGATCTAAAATCAGAAATGGCTGACTTCAGAGCACTGGACTGCAAAATGACAAAAGACATAAAGCAGGAGCTGGGAACGCATTTTAAGTCGGTGTGATGGGTATGGTTGCAACAAAGTCTCTGAGCCAGACCCTAAAGGAGGTTAAGAGCATAGACAATATGAACCAAAAAGATCTGGAAGTCCTTTAGCATAGCTGAGCAAATTTATTCCCAAATTGTCACGGGCAGGGGCTTACTGCCAGATGTGCCAAGAGAAAAAAGTACAGAAAGACAAAGAAAACAAAATATTTGGAAGACTTACAGTAAGTGAACCTGAAGTATATATCTGCCATCTGGAAAACATGAAATAATGATTCAGTCTAAAAACCAGCTACAGATAAAAATATTTGATGATATATCCTTTAAGACCAACACATCTCCCTATCCACCAAAAGTATTTGGGTTGTCAATCAGAGCTTCCAAAGGTAAATTCAAATATATGTTTTGCCTGTTAGTAGAAGCTTTGTGGTCCAAAACTATTGAGTTCTTGGTTCATTTATAGTTAGGATTTCTTATTCAGCTTTTGCCATTAAAAAAAGTAGAAAAAAAAAAGTTACTTTAGGAAAGTTTGGCTATCAAACTGATCATACAGATGGGGGAAATACCAGTAGCCACTTTGCTCGTGTTCTTACTTCTTACTTCAACAGAAATAGGTTCAAAGAGTTTAAAGAGAGGACAAGGAGGCATCTCTATTCAGCAACAAAGATGAGTAGCTTAGGGGAGGCTAGGAATATCAAAGTGGTTTACAAAGTTTCATCATTACATTCATCAACACCTGTAAAAGTGCACACATTTTCTTTGGGTATTGATTGTGTGGAAACTCTTACAGTGTACATATATAGTATGTACATTCATCAAGAAGAGTCTAATAGTCAGCCGAACCATGAAATTTCTGTACATTTTATTAGCCAATTTCAAATTTATGTCAGTTTATACAAGTTGGAACCTCATATCTCTGGTTGTGAGATACTGTCTGATGATTAGATACTGTCAAATGCATTGTATTACTTGCATTTAAATATTGCTAGCACAATTTATATTGCTATTGCAATTTAAATATTGCTAGCACAGCACTGAGGACATCACTGGCATTCTAGACTTGATTGGACTAAAGATGATCATGAACTACTTGAGATCTTCAATGGATCTAAACAGACCCACAGGAGTGCAGGTGAGCTGCACTGAAGTGTGAGTTAATGCAGTAATTGATAATGATTAGATTTTTGTATTTTGGAATAAAGAAGACATTCACAAAAAAAGCAGATCTTTCTTTCTGTGAACTTGTCCTGTGGAACCCCTGGGGCAAATGACACCCAGAGATAATGATTACATGAAGACCAAGAGAAGGAACAACTAAATGTGAAGTAGACGAGTGAAGTTGACACTTACATATGCATACTGTCTTTTTCTTTTTTTCTTTTTATTTTTGACCTTATGTTGGTCTCTGTACTCATTTTTCTTGTTTTTTTTACTTCCTGTCTCTCATCCTCACATAACTTCCCTTTTCCCAGTTTTCTTGATAAACTCTACTTTTGTCTGCCACATAGTCTTGTATCACCTCCAGCAGGCATCTTTTATTTTTGCTAGAGGCTTTTGTGGAAAACAAGGAAAAGCCTCCCTCTGGTCTTTGCTCCCCTGTCCTTGCCATAGTAGCAGTGCCACTGCCTTAAATGTTGGCTTGCGGGAGCTTCTGGGGTCCCCATTCACCTCTGTAGTCCATAGTGTAACTACTGCCAGATGATTCAGCAATACCCATTTCTCATTAAGGACTTCCCTTTCATAGGGCAGCATGGAAATCAGAAATCCAAACCAGCAATTTTTGTAACCAAGGAAAGCTAAAGAATCTTGGAATTTTATCCAGAGCTTTTTATCAGTTGGTTCAAAAGACACGGATTAGAACAGATTAACCATAGTTTTCTATCACAACTAATTATCCCAATCTAAAAGGATTGTTTTGCTAAAAGTAATATACAGCTCTCTGTTACTGGTAATAAATTAAATTATCAGGAAACAGAGAATAATGTATGGGTTTTTTTTCTCTGAAGCAAGCTTTGTGAGTTTCTTAGAGCTATTTTAAATGTTTTTGTATCACCATACATATTATGATGTCTTAAATTAGTCCGAGCTCATACAAATGTTTTCAATGGTTTTTTTGTAATGTACACTTAAATAAGTAATGTAGACTTAAAAAAAAGTAATTTCATTAAATACTTCTCTTTCTCAAGGGTGCATAACTTTCTGAACACTTCAGTGTTTTGGTGTAGAAGAAGAGCGAGTTTATTCCTTTACATCCTATATTCAAACCAAGGAGGATATTTGCAAAGTTTAAGCATTTCTCCTTCAACAAAGCTTGAGTAATCACAGCTGAAAAACTGCGGACTGCAGGTCTGCACTGGTACCCAAGCTACAGAGTTGGTATATGCAAAGTGTCATGGATAATTTACTTTTCATTCAGTTAAAAGTTACCTTTTTCATCTTTTGTATACAGACCAAAATACAGCATGTCTTTACAATTTCAGATTTCAAAGGATTTAGTCTACATGGAAGATGAGTGGTTTAGGAGTATCTGGATACATTAATTTGGAAATCCTATCCTTCTCAAAATTGCATTTTTCACTATCTTTCACTGGTTTTAGAATGACTTGCCAAGTAAGAATACTGTGTGTGTGTTCCTTTACATTACACCTGTCTTGGTTTAAGCCATAAATCAGCCACGCAGTTTGTTCACTCACTTCCCCCTTTTTCTTCCCTCTGCTCCTGGA
>JAOEHY010017447.1:0-25868 GCA_025447955.1 Psilopsiagon aurifrons
CCATTCTTCTCAAATTCTCCTTCCACATCCTTTGATATATATTACCCCAAACTCTGCTCCTGATGCTCCTGAAAAAGCCATCACCAACAAATCTCAGTTCATGACCTTTTCACAATTACCTTTCTCCCCGCTTTATTTCACCACAGTTGTTTTGCCTGTTTACACCCCATGCTGTGCTTACGACTGGTAGTAAGTTGTCTAAACATAGGTGCAGAGTGTCCCACCTGGCCTTGGGCTATACTGAAAGGGAAAGCTCTATGCAGCTGTCTTGGATACAGTTAGATGTCTAAAATCACTCTGAAATTTGTGTTTGGTCAGCCAGGTACTACCCCATGTGAATGAGCATTAGCTGCCTTTAGTGACTGAAAAACTGCACCATGTGTCCACCTCTCAGGCATCTGAAGCTCCTTGTGGCTCTCATGATGCTCTTCATGCTGCCCAAGCTTAACCCACCTGAATAGCTCACTTCATAAGGCAACGCCAGGGCTCTTTGAGAAAAGTCTCCTTGATCAGGTAATGATCATAATAATTTGTCTGGGAAACAGAGAAATTGGGAGGTTTCACAGAGGAGCAGGTTGAGCATCACTGACCCAACTGCCTCCTCCTGTCCCATCAGCCCCTGGAGTGATGTCCTGAACAACACTGGCTTTCCAGATGGGCTTGGCACACTCATTCCACTTTTGGATCCACAATTCTCTTGTAGTACTCCTCAGATGTCTCCTCATGCCCTCACCTGAACAAAGGCTTGTGCCCACATTCTTGAGGGGGTGGAGGACTATGCCTGTGCTCCAAATGAAGTAGAGATATTATTTATATTGGCACTTGCTGTTTTCAGTGCCACTAATGTCTGCCCATGAAGCTTCTTTCATACACAGAGCACACATGATACAAAGCAAGCATACAGGTATGTGGAATAACTTCCATTATATGTGCTATTCTACTTCTGAAGATAAAAACCACATTAAATTAATGAGGAATGTCATCAAGTCCTAGCAAGTGATTAAGTTCATAGATCTGTGGCTGTAACGCTGCGGTGTTGACTAGCAGGCTGCTGTTTTTTCATGCCTGCCAGTTTTGAAATGGTATTAGAGAATTTGGAAACTCTGGATTTAGAGTTTGGTTTTGAAAGTTCAGTTGATTCAGAGATTAGGAAGCATTAGTACAGCTTCTGTACTCATTATCTCATGATTTAAATGCTTTCTGTTTTGCATCAGCTAATGATTTAAGTGCCATTAGATATCTTTGTATGACATCCAATATGAAATAATCAACTAGCTTAGTGTAACATTGGTCCCATCAATCAAACTCCCTATTCCTCCCAGAGCATTGTTAATGAAACGTTAGTAAGAAAGCCCACAGACCCTAGTATAGAATTAGAATTAAGGGGGTGAGAGGTGACATTTCATTACTCAGTTTTCTGTCTTGGAGTCTCATTTCATTTCAGCAAAGAGTCTGGAAGGGACGTTTGCTCAGAAAAATGTTTTGTAACTCCTATGATATTTGTCCTAACTCTTATTTGCTGATAATACGGCAACATCCAATGGATAAGAAAGGAACCTTTTAAAAACATACCTGATTCTGAATCTTGACATGGCTCCTTTGAGGAAGGACCCTGGTAAGTCTTTATTTCCTTGTGTTCTTTGTGGTGAGGTGGATGCCAACTCAAAAAGCAGTATTTTTAGTAACAAACTCTGCTCTTACAGTGGAGCTAAATACAGAAGTTGCTCCTCATGGCTTTGCCTAACTGATTTGTGGGTGAGGGTGAAAATGTGTGGATATGAAATAAAATGTTGTCACGTGCAGGAGCACAGAGTTGCTCCGAGGCCTTTCAGTGGAGTCTTCGTTAAAAGGTAACTTTCCAGTGAATTAAATACAAAACTGGCATCACTCCACACTCGTAACAGGGGACAAATCAAGGGGAAGTGAGCAGCATGGGAGGGACACAGACCATATAGTTATCTTCCTCTCCAATGGCTGAAGCCTCCAGAGAGACAGTGGAGATCTGCTGAAGTGGAAACTGATATAGCAACAAGCAGAGACCTTTGGAGAGGGACAGAAAGAGGAGCTGGGATGCAGGAAGGCCCACAGCAATCTAAGGAGCAGTCAGGCAAGAAGGGGGCAGTGTTAGTTTTGTGGAGTTGTGTTTTGAGAAGTTAGTAATAAAGGCAAACCCCAGGAAAGGTGCAAAGTTGGAAAGCATGCCTCTCTGACCGTCTTCTGTTCAAAGCAGAGCAGGGACTCCAGGTGCTTGGGGAGCCACCTTTCTTTGAAGCAATTTTGAGGTGAAAATTTCAGCCCTTTGTGCAACCGGTTAAAGCTTTTCTAATTCCCCTTTAATTTGGGAGTACTCAGAAAGCTCTCAGCATTTTTGCAGGTAATGGGCAAGCTCTTTGACATCCTTTCATGAGCGATTTTATTCTGCTGAGAGATCGGGATTGAATTTTTGTTAATATACTTTGAAGAGGGACATTCATTCATTCTGAGGAAAAGATGATCAGGAATCATAGAATGGTAAAGGTTGGAAGGGACCTTAAAGCTCATCCAGTTCCAACCCCCTTGCAGTAGGCAGGGACACCTTCTGCTAGACCAAGTTCCTCAAAGCCCCATCCAACCTGGCCTTGAACACCGCCAGAGATGGGGCACCCACAGCTTCTCTGGGCAACCTGTACCAGAGTCTCACCACCCTCATAGTGAAGAATTTCTTCCTATTGTCTAATGTAAATCTCCCCTCTGTCAGATTAAAGCCATTCCCTCTTGTCCTCTCACTACATGCCCTTGTAAAGTCCCTTTCCAGCTTTCCTGTAGGCTCCCTTTTGGTATTGGAAGGCTGCTGTGATGTTTAAACTGTTCGTATAATTATTACCTAAAGTTCATAAACCCTCAGGTGGGAATGGTTCCTTTTAAGACTGTTTGAGGTAATTATGAAGTCTTTTTCAATCAGGCACAAGCTCCGTTCAATGCTGCACAAAAAGCTGAAGTCTCCACTCTACTGCATTGTCCCAGGGCTGTATTACAGCACGGGAAACTTCATCCAGGCAGCTGTAGTGGAAAGGCTTGAGATAGATTGCTGTTATTCTTTGAAGATTTATGTGGTATTAAATAGGCAAAAAATATGCCCTTTTGCTTGTGAAGAAGAGGGACACTATAATAGGTTCAGACTTTTGTGTGGAGGAGTCGAAATGTGGCACCAAAGTCTGAAAAGGGTTTAATTAACAGCTTGGTTTTGCCAGACTTTTCTAGTGAAGAACTAACTTAGCTTATGGACTATAACTCCAAAAAAGAACTATTGATATGTTAATTGTATATGATTATGAATGGTTATTTATGGCATTGGATCTCTCTGCTAAACCAATTATGCTCTATTTGTGAGATTTGCATTATACTGCATCCATGGCATTTAATTAAACTTCTGTTTCTCTTCTTTCTTTTTGTTTCTTTTTGTTTTTCTTTTCCAGCCTTAAATGTGTGATGAGCTACACTAGTCACTCAGTGGTTAAAGCTGAAATCAGCTATTCATTCGATCATCCTCACATATATCATACTTGGTTTGTTCTGCCCAGAAAATTTTAGCCGTGTCCCCTTAAACATTAACTCACCGAGCTACAAGCTCAAGCTCCCTGAATTTTTGTAATCATATTTTACATATTTTTAGAACTAGATGGGTCAATCACTCTGACTCTAAAGGTGAAAACCATCTTTTAATGTGTGTTTAAATATGTTTATATAATATAAAGGTAATGTTTAAAAACACGCATGCTATAATCTGAGTGTTTCTTTTGGTCTCCTTCTGGCAGTTAATAAACAGCGTATAAAGTCAGCTGCACAACCAATGCTCTAATTCAGAACATATCAAAAGGTTTGTGTGGGTGAGGTAAATTGGGCTGATAGTGAGTCAGGAGCTGGCTGGATCCCTCATTTGTTCATTCAGAGAATTTTTAATGTAGAACTAATTTTCAAGTAGTTGAATTTTCGTAAAGAAAATGAAATCCTTAAGGGGGCAATTTAGCTGGAATCCTCTGAAACACAGTTCAACATGTATTGCCTTTTCACAGCTGTTTCATGTGGAAAAGGATCTTAGGTTTTCATTCCCTTGACACCTGCTTTCTCTTTCTTTTCTGTAAGTGTATTACAGAGTACCTATTGAAAGAACTGATAGTGGTTAGCAGAGAAGTGGATTAAATCGTGTTATAGGATATACTTCTTTGTTACTCGAAACTTGCTTTGCTCCTTACTCACAGTGTCAGTGCCAAAAATGGTAGTTTCGGGCTTTCTGTAGCTGAAGTGTCCAGAAGTGGGACATCCTCCCTGCAGCCCCTCATGTGTACCGGTTTGTATATTATTAGGGCAGGGTGCTAAGAAATCAAGAGTACAGGAGCTCCAGTCCACGTATATATATATACATGTATATGTGTGTATATGTACATATATATATATAATTCTACTGCTCAGGCAGTGGCAAACAACATAGAGCCAGTTCTTCAGTTTCCGAACATAATAATAATATCCTCTTTCTGGCCACAATGCTAGTCATCACAGCCTTTTGCCAAATAACAGGCCAAAGTGGCCTGGAGGTCTTTCTGTGGACACTATTCCAGATTCAGTTTCCCAAAGAACATTTTGAAACATGCCAGTGCTAAAATATTTTCAGTCTTACTCAGAAAAACTCTCGCTAACAACATTTGACTCTCAGACCTCTGTTCTTAGAGAACCCGAGTCCCTTCTTGCTCAGCTGATATCTTGCTTGCACCTGAAGTGCATGATTCGAAAGGTTCAAAGCACAGAGCAGGAACAATTTGAAACTATTTTCTATTATGTGCGATCATAGGAATGGTAGAACATAGTTGGAATAATTGCATCAGAAGGGAATCTATTTAATTAGGCTCCTTCTACTGTTACAAATTACCAAACAAAGTAGGACCACTGCAAGAGCTTTTATTTAGCCTGATTGTTGGGGCAAGTACAAAAGTGTTTATCGTCATGACATTACTAAGGGAGCCATCGCTAGAATCTAGTTTGAGATAGCTGAGGAAAAAAAAAAACATAGCTCTTATTTCAATTGGGGCAAATTGCAAATAACCAAATCTTCTATTGTTTGAAGGGTTTATTTTACGACACAGAACCTGTAGTTACTGCACCCCAAAAGTTCTTTTTTATGATTAGCTGAAGCAAAGACGAATCATGAAAAGACAATTGTACACTTTCTTGTGTTGCTTTATGGGCTCTAAGTGCCTACAAAAAAGGATTCCTTATGCTTTAATTTCTCTTTATTTTTTTGACTGTAAAGACCCATGGGGTAAATGCCAGTCCCACAATCCTGCAGTTATATGGTTACTGTCAGCCTGCTCAAATGATGCTTCCTGTTCATTAGGCATCCTTTCATCTGACAACAATGTACTGGCTTTGCTGCAATTCTTAGTCAACGCCCATCTCTTCAATAGCCTGTGAATAGTATTAAATAGTGTTTATGCTAGCTATTGTTGCCTTTTGTGTGGTTTGTCTAATTCACAGAGAAAAGTCTGCTTTTGTGGTCTAAGGCTGGCTACGTCATGGCACGCCATGTGCCTTCTGATGGGATCCATTCCTGCTGAGTGATAACATTACAGGCCTGAACTCCTTTGCAATACAATCCAGCATTCTTAACACAGTCAATACACTCACAGGCAATCTAGTTTACTCTTTCTATTAGGAGGTTTAGGGAGACAAAGCTCATCTAAATACCTGCTCATGAAACAAATAAGATGAATTCAACTGATTTGAGAATTACTCCCCAGCTCCCACACCACTGCACAATGAGCAGTGAAATCAAAAATTGAAAATAAAAAATACTGAAGCTGTGCAAAGAATGCCAGGATATCCCAGGTAATCATTCTGCTTCCACACACACAGAGGACACATTTTAGCAAATAAAGTGGCATTGATGTTCCTGGTTATTGTTCAAGAGGAGGCTTAATACTAGAGTTAAAGCAGCTGCTTTTCTTTGCTTAAACTACTGACAAAAGAGAAAGGATATTGTGTGGATGATTACATTATCCCATAGCTCAGGAGTCCTTTCAGGGCAGGTATGTTGCTGTGTTTTGAAAGGGCTTTTGATGTAAGCAGATCATTAGAGGCTCAATGTGTAACTGATCCTTAGCTGTCTCTGGCTTTTGGTGTATACAGGTTATTCTTGTCTAAACCATATGCTCCCTCTTCTAGGTATCTAAAATCTTATTGTTCTACTTTCCTCCCTCAATCCTTCCCTCCAACCTCGTCACAGCACAGCCAGAGTTGGTTTCCAGCTTGCCTTGGGAAGCATACAAATACATACAAATGCAACTGGAAAGTGAGTCTTACACTGCTGCACAGCGCTATTTGTTTGTCCCAGGAGCTGTTATCCTCAATGAGTCACGCTTTGAACAAGATCAAGAGTAGCTTCTAAAAAAATATGGCAATGAGAAGAATGCACACAAATAGTAATTATTACTCTGTACCTGCTCAAGGTATAATACCCTACATGGCCAGAAGCAAGCAGGGAGGCAGGGGACAGGGTGGGGCTGGGAGTAGGTGGAGGCCAAACTTTGTTGTCTGTGCATCATAAGAAGGCATTACAGATTGCCCTCCTGATCAGCATAACAAAGAAGGTCCATCATACCTGCTCTTCTCTGAGGTATTATGGGCCAGATCCACAAAGGCATTTAGGACTGCAAAGCTCCTGGCAAACAACAGGTGCTAGAGTGAGCAACCGCAGACAACTTGCAGATAGACTTCTCCACCTGAAGTTGCCACTTTTTGGAGTCAATTGGATGAGACTACTTACTTCATCCTCATGTTCACCGTTGTCATTGGTCTGTTGAAAGGCACCCTACGAGTCCTTATTTCTTGCCATTACTGGTGGAAAGCAGGATAACCAGCCCAGAAGTGGACACTGTGGACGTCTATCTGAAATTTGGAAAGGTGAATCCCACCCGAACGTATTTCAGTGCTTGTGTGGGTCTGGAGCTCCAAGTTCTGTCATCCTCCTAGGTCTCGTGGCTGGTTTTTCCAGATAGATAGCATAGAAAAGGCATGAAGTCCTCATTAATTCCTGGGGTTTTTAAAGCTTCTGAGTGCCTCCAAGCTACACAGAAGGCAGTCATTCTTTCCATCTTAGTGTGAAAAATGAATAAGAAAAATCTGCCTGTCATAACAACATGAAAGCATTTCCTGAATTACAGCCCTGACTTCTGAATGAGGGTGTTTGCCCAAAATGAGTCAGTGCAAGTGGAAAAGCATGTTGCCAAAAACCAAGGGGCAACCTGGCAGTCTAGAGCAGTTGCTAGATAAGAGCTTTTCCCTGTATTCAGATCACCTTCCTACAGAAACAAGTAGAGCAAATGCTCACCCAGAGTCAATGAAAGAGAGCCTATGCCCTGCACAAATGCTTTGCCTTATTTTGCTCCTGAGAATGAAGGAGGTGGGCTTTGACTAAAGCTTTCAGCAGAAGGCATTGGAAATGAACTAGGGTTGTCAGGAAAGCTCATTGATTTTGCAGGAGCCATCCAAGTTGTACGTTATAGTTTGGAGGAAGAGCACTCCCCTTTCAAAAGATATTTTTTCAATGTACTGCCCATGCTTGTGCTTTTGTGCAAGTAATAATGGTTTCATAAACGTTTTTCAGCATTTAGCAATACATGGGAAGTTGGCAATTCTGACTAGATTATACAGATACGAGCTTTTTTTTGCCATTAATACTTTTTTCCTTTCTGCTTATGTTCTCAGATTGATTTTCAATAGTTAGAATTTAAACAATAAAGGCAACTTCAGTTTTCAAGTCTGCAAATAGGACAGACAATGTATGCAACCTCCTCATTGATTGAGTCTTCTGTCTTTATAGATTCTCCCTCTTGAAAGAATCATTAAACACCAGAGAAAATGATTTGTTGCCATTGATTACATGACATACTGCTCTGACATACACAGTTTTTATATCTAAGTTATTAATTATGTTGTTAATGTAATTTGCAGACCATGAGATAAATCATTCAGCTTCTGACTGTATATTACTGGATATGCTGCATATATAAATACATCCTTAGGTGGGGAGGGAAATGTTACCAAGAATAATAGATTAGAAGGCTACTAGTTTGCTTTATAAATCATTATGAGTTAAGGAAAACTTCCTCTGCCCATATATTTTATTACTTTGGAAATACTGAGTTTCTCAACATCTCTGTCATTTATACTCTGAAGCAGTATGCAGAAACACTTCATTTCAATAATACAGAGAAAAGTCTTGCAACTGTTCTGTTTATACTCTATCCTCATTCTCTCAAAGATTTCACAGTTTAAGGTTAATAAGCTACAGGACATAGAAATCAAAGCATAGAAATCAGTCTTCCTAAAGGCTTTTTCTCCTCTTCTTGTGGTGGATACTCTATGCTAGCTTAATGCTCTGTAACTTTCTTTTCCCAGAAATGATTGCCAAGAAATTAATTATGACAGCCAGTGTCATGAATGCGTGCCACAGTAGTCTGCTGCCACTAGTGATGGACTCATGCACTGCAAAGTAGAAGTCTTGACGTTCGTACCAACAAATAGTTTTTCAAAGTTCTCCCTGTTTTGTACTCCATTTCCACAGGTCTAGTTCTTTCCTTAGTTTCAGAAGGGTTTAACAACAACTATTCAGCAGTTACCCTGGGAGCACACTGCAGATTATGCATGCTTGCCTGACATTTGACAGATGCCCTTAGAAGGCTCAGTTTCCTTTTCATAGATTCCAAGGGGTTGAGGAGGGTGGAGGGCTAGAAACATTTCTGAAGTGAGTGACATATGTTTAAATGTCAAGGTGGTCTTAGTGAATCACTAAGCACAACCCTTGTACATTGAAACAGGAACTAGGTGAGAAAAGTCCTTTTTAGTTAGAGCTAAGAATTCACATCTTTCCATATTCTTGAACCCAAAGATGACATAGTCCTTCATTTGGAGGGGAAGCTGAATGCCGGAGACTAGATTTTGTTGCTAGTATATACCAAGACTCCTTTGAAAGTCTCTCCACATGTGAATAGTGAATAAAACATGGTTTTTACAGGTATTGCCAAAAGTGCAAACTCAAGGAGGTAAATTTTCTCCCCTCCCTGCTCAGCTCTCTCCACACAGAGTTTGGCATTGAGTGCTGGCAAAGTAATGATGAGTGGAGCCACAGTTACAGCTGGGATATGGTCTGAGTGTAAAGAAAAAAAATATTCATCTTACCTCTTAGAAAACCAGAAAATTCTACAACCTGAGATGAGCCCAAAACCCTTTGTTGTTTGTTTTAGCGGTTTTTTTAGTTCAGGAAATGTTCAGCATCTCAATAACAGGGCTTGATAAAAAGGAGTTCAATATTGAAATTAAGCCTACAGTCATTCCCAAATTGAAAAAGCAAGGTGGCCTTGAAGAAGGGAGGTGTTCCTGGTTTCAGGGCTGGGCATACATCCTGGAGGAGTCCTGGCTGCAGAAGGAGACACACGCACATGCAACTCTTCCCCTTCCTTTTGCCCTGGGGCCCACCAAGTGGAAAGTTGTGTGCTCAAACTACATGCAAGTCCACATTAAAACGTGCCTTCAGATCCCAGTGCAGGTGACTAGCAAATCGAGGTCAGGAGCATGTTCATATGCATTTCAGCAGGTAAAATTTGAAAGTTAAAAGGTTGGTAGGTTGTTCTGGAAAATGGCTGCCTTAAATGTAACCATTACTGAGTGTCCAGTGAAAAAAAAACAACAGAAGAATTCTTCTTGTCAATATTGATGCAGGCATGAACCCATCTAGCAGACATTAGGCCTGATTTGAATGAATCCATTATTTGAAGTATTGTATATTAATTTCATGTTCATACAGAACTTGCAGTATCAGTCAGAGTAAGGAATGGGGCAGGCAGCCCTGGGTCAAGGTTCATAGCCCAGCAGTCTTTATCGATCTCACACCTGATTTGTCCTGAGAAGATATTGCCAATTATGTCATGGTAGCTGAACATAGATAGATACCTTCTAGGGATGAAAAAAATGGCCACCATTATTTTGACTTGTCATCTAAATTAAATTTGAACTCAGCTCTCTGGGGAAGCACATCCACTGCATTAAACAACTGAGGGAATTAATGCTCTCATTCGATCCTGCTCGTTATTTACAGATGTGTATGCTTGCATCTGCATCTGACTTCTTCATCTTAGGGAGTCAAAAACATGGCCCTGAAAGGACAGAGGGTGCTGGACTCCCCAGCTGTGTGAAACAGTGGCAGCCCTGCTGCTGGTCTCACAGTACCTCTGGCTTCATACTGATATGAATAAATGGAAGCAGAGGTTGGTGATGGATGAGAAGCAGGGGCAATTTCCCCTTATTAGCTTCAGTGTCTCCTTTTGCATACAAGTAGAAAGAGGAAAATTAAAACCAATGACAGTTAAACATTGATGAACAAGCTTAAAGTCAAGTTTGTGTTATAAAATACATCTCAGAAATTTATGGTTTGCTATGTGTTTGTATGATACAAAGTTTCTAAGAAGAGTGTCTATAATAAGAAAATAGTTCCTATCTATCCGATGATAGCTGCATGTTTTGCAGGGGCCACAGCTATAATACAGTGCAAGCTACGGTCAAATATTCATTAGTTGCATCTAGACTTCCCTACTCAGACAATCTGGAATGAAGGCCCTTAATTGATATATGCTGCATTTACTCCCAGAAGAGTCCTTTTTTTATTATTGTTTTCTCAAAAGTTTTTTAAAGATCACTTGAAGGTGGAGGATGGAACACACGAGACTTCAGGGAGATCACTTTTTCATTCTTGCTGCTTTGAAATTTTAAAAAGTTGTTTAAAAGGTCTCTATGATTATCTGGCCAACCAAATATATCGACATGTAAAAGATTCATCTGCTAAAGACAACTGCTTTCTGTTTTATTTTATTCTCTTTATACAGAATAGCACTTTTTTGTAAGAGGATTAAAGTAGACATTGATTAAAATGTATGAAAAAATTTGTTCCAGAAAACTGAGAGCAACCTTTTTAAGATAACAGTTTACACACACAATTGCCTTCCTGACTGATAAGGAGGGCAGAAGGTAGATGAGCAGGGAGGAAGGAACAGCATCCTAGGAGTGATGACAAAAGGTGCTGGAAGGACCCCAGATTATCAGCACAATGTAGGAAGGGGGTGGAGGACAGCATGCAAATGTTCTTTGCTGTGTGCAGCTTGTGTGAGGGCTCTGATGGATGTGGGGAATTAGGCTAGGCAAACACAATACTGACAAGATGTAAAAAGGGGAGGGAAGTCATCAAAAAAGCCCAGGAGACTGAGGAAGAGAAACAGTATCACAGAATCGTAGAAGCATAGAGGCATGGAATCACAGAATGGCTTGGGCTGGAGGAGACCTTAAAGATCATCTAGTTCCACAGGCAGGGACACCTTCCAAGAAACAAGGTTCCTCCAAGCCCTGTCCAACCTGGCCTTGAACACTTGCAGGGATGGAGCATCCACAGCTACCCTGGGCAACCTGTGCCAGTGTCTCACACACCCACAGCAAAAAATTTCTATCTATTATCTAATGTAAAACTACTCTCTTGCAGTTTAAAGTCATTCCCCTTTGTCCTATCACCATAAACCTTTGTCAACAGTCACTCTCCGGATTTTTTGTAGGACCCTTTTACGTACCAGAAGGCCACTATAAGGTCTCCTTATAGTTTGTTCAGCACTAGGATGAACAAACCCAACTCTCTTATCCTGTCTTCATAGGAGAGGTGCTTCAGCCCTTTGAACATCTTTGTGGCCCTCCTCTGGACTTGCTCCAGTAGGTTTACATCCTTCTTATGCTGGGGGCCCCAAAGCAGAATACAGGTCTATTTGGGATCTGACAGGAAGGAACAGAGGGAGAGAATCACCTCTGTCAAAGTTTCCCTGCTGGTCACACTCCTTTTGATGCAGCCCAGGATACAGTTGGCTTTCTGGGTTGCAAGGACATTCTGTTGGCTCATGTTCATTTTTCCATCGACCAACACCCCAAAGTCCTTCTCCACAGGGCTGCTCTGAATCTCTTCTCTGCCCAACCTGTAGCTGTGCCTGGGATTGCTCTGACTCAGGTGTAGGACCTTGCATTTGGTATGGTTAAACTTCACAAGGTTGGCATTGGCCCACCTCAGAAGCGTGTCAAGGTCCCTCTGGATGGCATTCCCTCCCTCCAGTGTGTCAACCACATATCAGCAAACTTGTCCATGTTGCTGACATGATGTTAAACAGTGTTGGTCCCAACACCAGCACCTGAGGAACACCATTCATCACCAGTCTCCTCTTGGACATTGAGCTGTTTACTACAACTCTTTGAGTGCAACCATCCAGCCAACTCCTTATCCACCAAGTGATTCCTCTGTAAAATCCGTGTCTCTCCAACTCAGAGACAAGGATATCATGAGGGACAGTACCAAATGCTTTGCAAAAGCCCAGGTAGATGGCATCAGTCACTCTTCCCTTGCCCACCATGGCTGTAAGGCTGGTGTAAAAGGCCATGAAGTTGGTCAGGCACAATTTGCCCTTAATAAGGCCATGGTGCCTGTCACCTCCTAGTTTTCCATGTGCCTTAGCATAGTTTCCAGAAATACCTCCTCCATGACCTTGCCAGGCAGCAAGGTGAGACTGACTTCTTGTTTTTTCTATTTTAAAATTGAGGGTTATATTTTCCCTTTTTCAGTCAATGGGATCTTCACTAGACTGCCATGACTTCTCAAATACGATAGGTAGTGTCTTAGCCACTTCACCTGCAGTTTCCTCAGGATCCTCAGAGGCATCTCATTGGGTTCCATTGATGTGTGCACATTCAGGCTCCCTAGATGGTCTCCTACAGTGGACATTTCTTCATTCTTTTGGTGCTTGCATTTGCCTTCTGCAACTTTAGCAGTGTGACTGGAGGACTTGCCAGTGAAGACCAAGGCAAAAACATCACTGAGCACCTCAGCCTTCTCCATATGAAGAAAGGCTGAGATAGCTGGGTTTGTTCAGCCTTGAGAAAAGACAGCTCAGGGGAGACTTTGTCACCATGTTCCAGTATTTAAAGGGTGGCTACAAAGAAGGTGCAGTCCCTTTTTACAAGCAGTCACATATAATAGGTGAAGGCTAAGGGGTACAAGTTATGGCCAGGGTAATTCCAGCTGAATGCTGGAGGAAAATTTTTCACAAGAACAATCAAACACTGGAAAAATATCTGCATGGAAGTGGGGATTCCCCAGAGTTGGACACTTTCAAGGCACATCTAGTCTAGGCCATACTTTGCCAAGAAAGGTTGGACCAGATGGTCTTTGGGGTACCTTCCAGCTGGCTGGAATGGCAGGAATTCTTTTGCGCTGTTCTTCAGGTGCCCTTCTGACCTCCGATCCTTCTCCAGGCTCTGGGCATCTTTTGTTGGCACTGGCATTAAACTGGTAGGAGTGGGATGAAATGAGGTTCCCCATCCCAGCAACTTCAGTTTAAAGCCCTTTTCATCACCTTGGAAAGCCTGTGACCAAAGATTCTCTTTCCCTCTTCTGACAGATGGACTCATCATCCCTCAGTAGATCATTCAAGTCCAGTATTGTTTAAGACCACTATTAAGTCCATCTTAAAACTGGTTAAATTGTTTATTTCTGTTCTTTCTCCTTATTAGATGATTTCAGATCTCCACTCTAAGCCCACAAAACTTACTTTGAACATTCAGGGTAAATCTATTCACGAGCTATTTTCTAATACACTTTGAATAATAGTTAAGAAATTAAATCAACCTCCAAACCGCCCATCGCCTTCTTTTCTTCCCTCGCCATGCACTTCTCCCTGAGGAAGTTGTGAGGCAAGCATAGTGCTGTCTTAATAAAATGCACATAGATAAAAGACATAAAATTAACATATCACAAGATTAAGAAATCACAAATTCTATTCAGTCTTCTGTTCCAGTAGCCTCTCCGTCAGTTATTAATCTGACCTTTGCAAATACTCTTTGCAGTACATCACATGGTTATAAACCAGCAATGCCTTCAAAACTGCACACAAATCTCCAAAATACTGAAACAGCCTCATAGTGTAAAGTCAAGTGTTCAGCCCCTTGTAATGCAATTTGAAGTGCATTGGTCTCCGCAGGCTTAGAGAATAGTTTTGCCTAAGGCTGCATGGCAGGCGTGGAGTGCAGCTGGAGCAGGACCCAGTTTACATGACTTGTAAGTTTCTCACCTCTAGAGACACCTTCTATCTTCTTGACACTCATTGCTACGTTCTCTTTCATGTCTGATTTATAACCTCAAGCTTGTCTACGGTAACGTTTGTAAATTTTAGGTCTTTAAAATTTCAAGTCAAAAAAGGGGTAGGGAACATTTTGAAGAACTGCATAGCTCACTACTCCTTCTAGACTTTCCTATCCACAAAACAAACCATTAATATTTAAGGCAAGACAGAGTGACTGGCAGAAGTACAATTTGTTCTTTTTTTGTCACCCGGACATGCAGAAAGATGAAGAACTCCAGCGTTAGTAGTCTGTGCCATCTACTATCTGCTAGGCCTGAAATGTCATCCATGGGTACTATTTGTGACTCTGCCAGTGTGTTCATCCCAGGAGACACAGGCAAAATGTATGTTGTTTGGCATACCTGTGCTGAAAAGCAGCCATCCATCCCTGGCAGTGTTCAAGGCCAGGTTGGATGGGCCTTTGAGCAACCTGATCTATGGGGAGATGTCCTTGCCCATGGCAGGGGGGTTGGAACTAGATGATCTTTAAGGCCTCTTCCAACCCAAACAGTTCTGTGATCCTATAGTAGTAGATTGACTCTATGATATAGAGTGAGTGACTCCTGGGTGTGTCAAAACTGTGACAAAATTGTAGGTTTTGTTCCCTGTAATCTGATGTCAGCTAGTACACAAACACCAACAGTGACTTAGGTCAGTTTAATGATTTGCTGCCTCTCAAGCAAGCCACTATAAATGGCATGGGGCGTACTTTCAGCCTGCAGAAAAGACAAGGAATGATGTTTCTGGGAAAACCTCAGCAAAAGCAAGCTGCTTAACAAGCAGCTTATTAAGGCCCAGTAAATCAATCCCATTCTAGCACCTGCCCTTAGCACTGCCATTGGACAGCACAAGGGAAGGCTCTGTCAAGTCCCTAGGATCCATACAAGGAGTAGAAAGGCAGCTTCACTTTTCACCTTGCAAATCACTCCCAGCACATGCATTATCCTCTTTTTGTGTTTCACCTAAATCCAAGAACCTGGGGTATTTAGGCACCTAAAGCTGTAGATAGGCATCTGCAGGCACTGATGTGCCTCCCCAGATCTGCCCAGAGGCCTGCTTCCTAGATGCTGTTACTAGTTTTCTAAACCACATCCGTCTTTGCCAGCACATTAGCCCATTTATCTTCATTTAAAAATACGTTACAGAGCAGTTAGCAGCTTCATGAGAAACTGTTGACATTGCTAATGTTTACGGATTAGAAAATGTTAGTTCCCTGCAAATTATACTTAATTACTGTTGTAGGATAATAATTATTTTTCATTAATAGACTCCTAAATCTTTTAAAGCCTTAAAGATTGTGTATCTCATTATGTTACACAGTACAAAACCAGTGAAACCCTTTCATTAATTCATTAATGATAAGTTAGAAAAGCAATGTGACAGATTATTATACATGCTACCAAGTACTATTAGCACACTCATATACATGGCTTAATTCAGAACTTTAACAGTAGAGTTTTGGTTCTTCAACCATGGAAATTGAGTAGAAAATTACTATGAAGATAAATTTTCATTTAATATTTTTTCTTCAACTACATTTTCTACATTGTGCCTCTTTTTTACAATTCAAGCAATAAGGAAAAAAAAATGTCTTTGAGATGGAAAACTGCTTTTTTATTATTTTTAAAACTAGGTACCATTTTGTTAATGGTCTTCCAGTCAGGCAAAATGTTAAAATCAGCAGCGCCATACCTTTTGAAAGTGGCGAACCCTCTCTCAACCCAGTTGAGAGACCACACAGAAGCACTTCAGCAACTAAATCGAGCCTGTACTTCTGGACTTCACTACTCTCCCAGTATACAAATGCCAGGAAAATCAGGTTAAAGGAAGTTAGCATCATCTTATGAAAGAGAACGAGAGAGAGCATGAGTCTTGTTCTCTACACTCTTATGTCTCAAGTGGAGACAAGGGGGTACATCAAGCATATAATGTGTGGTAGTACAGCAGGCTGGGATGGCGGCAGGCAAATAGCACCCTAAAAGCTCCTTTACCATCCCCTATGACCATATCCCACAGATCTACACCTCAGGCACAGACAGACACTTCTTTGGGTAGGAAAGCTGAGACTATGTGCTGGGTGGTGAGCACTTCCTGAGTCATGCTCTACTGTTACTCCTGTGTGCATGACCACACCATTCATGTGGCACTGGTAGTATCTGTTGGCAAAGATGTTTTGCAGGGCATTCTGAATTAACTTCTGTTCGGTGGACAGACTCTTTTTCTGCTCTTAAAATTGAAGGATCACACAGACCAACTTCTCTGTATAAATAAAATATTATGGGAAAATGCACTATAACAACCCTAGGAAGATACCTGTCAGTCACCAGACATTTTCCTCCTTTCCTATCAGTGCATGGTGGTGGGTGGTCTTTGGTGGTTACAGGACTCTGGTCAGCTGTACCTACATTAAAGAGAGCTCCAACTTTCAAGAAAACTTTGTCAAAATATAGGCTTTCTGTTCCACAGGAAATTCCAACCTTTTGAAATGTGCTTGGATCCTTTGGTCATGCTGCAATATCAAGTCAGGGAACTATTATTACACCTGTGCCAACTAAAAAAAAAATTATAAAAATACTTTCAAAAATATTCGTTCCATTCTCATTTTTAATGTCAAATTGCAATACAGAAAATCACTGAAAAGATGAAATCAGGACTTGGTGAATTCAACAAGTTGAAGTCAAAGTTTCAACACTTTCAATTAGAAAACATTGTTACTGTTGTGCAATTGCAAAACTTTTGATATTTTCTTGAGTGTACTGTTCAGACAGTTCTTCCATCAGAAATGTTTTGTACTTGAAAGTTATTTAGAGCAAATAATTTCACATGCTCTAATGAGCTGTATATGAAGACAGAAGACGTGCATTTAACCAACAATGTTTTTTCTCCACCCCATGCTCAACAGAATGCTAAATAAATTCCATTATTTGCATCATTTGCATCTTCTGGGGACTGTAATATCTGGTAAACATCATTAGTGCTTTACATTGACATCTCTCTGTGGAATAAGGACTCAGCATGAGCCAGCAGTGTGCACTCACAGCCTGGAAAGCCAACCATATCCTGGGCTGCATCAAAAGGAGCATGACCAGCAGGTCGAGGGAGGTGATCCTGCCCCTCTACTCTGTTCTCGTGAGACCTCACTTGGAGTGTTACGTGCAGTTCTGGTGTCCTCAACATAAAAAGGACATGCAACTGTTGGAACAAGTCCAGAGGAGGGTCACGAGGATGACCAGGGGACTGGAGCACCTCCAATATGAAGATGGGATGAGAGAGTTGGGGCTGTTCATACTGGAAAAGAGAAGACTGCATAGAGACCTCATAGCAGCCTTCCAGTATCTGAAGGGGGCCTATAGGGATGCTGGGGAGGGACTCTCTATTAGGGACTGTAGTGATAGGACAAGCAGTAACGAGTTCAAACTTGAACAGGGGAAGTTTAGATTGGATATGAGAAAGAAATTCTTTACTGTGAGGGTGGTGAGGCACTGGAATGGGCTGCCCAGGGAAGTTGTGAATGCTCCTTCCCTGGTGGTGTTCAAGGTCAGATTGGACAGAGCCTTGGGTGGCATGGTTTAGTGTGAGGTGTCCCTGCCCATGTCAGGGGGATTGGAACTAGATGATCTTAAAGTCCTTTCCAACCCTAACTATTCCATGATTCTGTGATTCTTACCACAGGGTGTAAATTGTCTCTGACCTTCTGAAAAGAGAGTCCCAGACCGTGGCTGGAAACACCAGGAGCAGGGATATCCCTGCAGGCCAGCCAGTGTTTGGGAATCTTTTTTAATGCATATTGTAAATCCTGAAGATACACAGAAAACTTTGGTTTCTGTGATGCTTTCTAAACCACAGGAATATATTTAACACATTAATAAAGGGGGAAAAAAAAGACAGACCCTAGAAATAAACCAGTTCCTGTCATCTCTTGTGATTTTTCACTTAGTAGACTTCTTTATGGATTAAAAAACTTTTTTTTCTCCTTCTTCTTGTAAAGAGTGTTCATTGAAGCTTGTCCAATAGATGGTATCACCCTTTCCAAAGTCTATGCTATGGGAGGCCTATGGAAGCATATCTGCTCAAGGCATTCATGCAAATTATTACTTACTGCCCTATATGCTCATAAATTAATAGCTTCTCTGTGGATGAAAAACAGAAATTAGACAACCATTAAGGTTGAACAATGTATAAAGAATATTAAATATTAATATATGAAATGAAAAACTATTGCAAGAGATATGAATAGATATGCCAGGAGCATAACAAGCCAAACCTAGGAATGTAAATAATAAAAACATGTTTTCAGCTAGATATTCTGGATGGTTTAGTATTCAAATTAAAGTTTGTTTTCCCATTCAATAAAAACAAAACAAAAACTATTTACTGTTGTTGCCTTATTTGCACGAGAGTTCATTTTCCTCCTGTGAACAGAAATAGATCTTAAGCACCAGGGAATCGGGATGGAAAGGCCACTTTCTAGTCGGTGTCTTTTTCAAGGAGCATTTCAGTGAGGTGTGGACGGCAGCTCTGCAAGTTCAAGAGCAAGAATTACAATTTTAAGCATTATTTGAATGAATAATTGTGGAGCTAGCTTGTGCATTTTAATGATTTGTGTCGGCAGCAACGGTAAAATTGAAATGGAAATTGGATGAAGAATTTACTTAGTAGTAGGATAAGGTTGCCTGTTGATAAAGTATTGCAGCTTTGATATGGCAGTACAACTGCATGTGTCACTTGTCTCTGGCAATGATAACACTTGTCAGAGCCCCATTGGAGCTACAGGACCCATCATTTCACAAGGTGCAGCAGCTGTGAAAAATCATGTTAAAAAAAAAAACAATTTCTTTGTGGATCCAAGTCCATTCTTTAGTCCATTACACTCTGTCCAGCTTCAGCTTATTTCTGCTAATTCTGAACTGAATATTACTGCTCTGTGTCCCTGTGAGAATTATTGCAAAGGCACCCTGTATGGATTTTGACCTTGACTATAGATTGCTTCAGCCACATGAGTCCTTGATTCAGCCTCCTGTTAGGTCCCTAAGAGTGGCAAGTGCTTCCATTACAAATATACATTTGTCGTGGTTTAAGCCTCTCAAGTAGTTCACTCACTCACTCCCCCCTCTTTCTTCTCCCCAGCTCCCAGGGGGATGCGGAGGAGAATCCAAAGAATGCAACTCCCACAGGTTGAGATAAGAACAGTTCAGTAACTGAGGTATAACACAAATCACTGCTACCACCAATAATAATAATGACAAAGAAAACAACAAGCGAAGAGAATACAACCTCTCACCATCCAACACCAAGCCTGACCCAGCAGTGAACCCCCCTCTTCCGGGTCCCTGCCCTTAGTCTTATATATCCTGGGCATGACGTGCTGTGGTATGGAATACCCCTTTGGTCAGTTTGGGTCAGGTGTCCTGTCTTTGCTTCCTCACGGCTTCCCCTCCTCCCTGGCAGAGCATGAAACTCAGAAAGTCCTTGGCCAGACCAAACATTACTGAGCAGTAACTGAAAACATTGGTGTTATCAGTGCTGCTCCCAGGCTGAAAGCCAAAACCACAGCACTGCACCAGCTACTAAGAAGGAGAAAAATTACTGCTACTGCTGAACCCAGGACAACATTTAATGAAGCACTGGATGAAGCATGCCCTTGCTCCCATAGACTCAATTTTACACAGCTTCATTTAGCCATTATGGTGTTCATTTCCAAGAGCTCAGGGAGGACTGCACCACAGTGTGCTTCCCAAGAACTCTACATCCCCTCCTGCCTAAATCCTTATGCAAATCCCACCAATATTTGCAGCACCTCACTTTTAAATTGTCTACACACAGTTGTACAGGCTTTGCTCTGGTTAGGGTACTGAATCATGGCTGTTGTCGTGCGGTGGGTTGCTTTGTGGGGTTTGCAGGAGTAAGAAAATAGTAGGAAGGAATCTGGTATATCTGAATCCTGACCACACTTCAATGCTGGTAGGAAAAATATTTCAAAATGATTGCTGTATTTCTATAAAACACAGTAAGCACACAAAGCAAGATACCAATCCTGCTAAGGGCACAGGAGAGTAAAGTCTAGCTGCCATAGTGATTGGGGCTGCATCCAACATCGAGAAAATCCAAAATAACATTGCGCAACTGTACTATCAGACATAAGGTCAATCAGGTTCAGCTCCAAAGGAGGTGGCATCTGCTACCTACCTCATGTTTTAGTAAATAGTCTGGTTTTTATGTGACAAGTGCAAACACAGATACAAATTAATGGGAAAAGAAAAGCCCCAATTGTCCATTTGTGTCACATTGCAAACTGCTGAGTGAAAAACAGCCCAGCATCATTTAATCATCCTGTTTTCCCTATCCTTTTTCACTCATTACATTCATTACTGGTCACAAAAGACTGCTCACAAAACAGCTAGTGATTTTAATTTAATGCATCCTTTCTAAAACCTGCAGGGAAATTAAAGGAGGGAGCACCCTGGGGCGGGCTGGGGAGCAGGAGGGGGAAAGGGGGCTTGGCACATCTGAGGCTTCAAATGTTAACAGTCAAACATTTCCCAAATAGATCTGAACTGACCCTAAACGCATTGGGAGGGCTTAACTCATTAGTTTGCAAATTGAGTCAAATTGACACAAGGAGTTTCCTCACAGTGCTTTTAAATCTCTGATGGAGGCTGGTGAGTGACCTCTCAATCTGACAGGCCAACAGTTGCCAAATGATCTCAATATCACAAAATCCAGTGAAACATACAACCCAGCAGATCATCAGGGGCTGGCGCAGGGTTTTTTCCCCACATTATGCAAAAGGGTATTGTTGCCACCTCCACCTAAGTATATGGGCAGTATTGGTTTACGAAATGATAAGTGAGAGCAGCAACCGACAAATCCAATTAGGACAGGGTGTAATATTTGGGAAACATGACACTATTTGGTTGAGGCTATAGAAAGGCCACAGCTCACCTGGGGAACATTGCTCTAGCAAACAGCACCTTTCCAAATTGTTTCATGCTAGCCAGTACAGGCGCTATGCTGGTTGCTTCCTCATCTGATGAAATCAATAGAAAGGCTCCCATTGACATTAATCAGCAGGGTGAGAAGAGAGAAATACGCACCAGGAGGGAGGCTGAAAGGGGCTGTGCTGCATGAGCATGACCTGGGGACAAGGCATAGCTCACCACAACTGGAGGAATGGAATTTACTGCCTGAGCAAGGAGTTCACATTGGGGTGTCTGCCCAGGAGCCTGGTGCCGATGCTGGCAAAGCCTGAGGAGCTGTTGCTCTGCCCAGAGGTCTCTGGCTCCCCCTGAGCTCCTTCAACCTCAGATCTCCAGCAGCTGCCATGGGAACCTCAGCATCCGGCTCACCCCAGGCTCCTGCATGCTCTTTTGCCTGAACCCAGAAGTCCTGAGTTTCTTTCTGCTCCACCAGCTATTTGCCTCCTTTTGTAGAAGGGTGCTGCAATCACTAGATGCCTGTTTCTGGCCAGAAATGTTGCAGGAAGAAAAACTCCAACAGACAAGTTCCAAAGGACCTTGATGGCTCCACTATCTACCACTAGGAAAAGCTCTTGGTGGCTGTTTTTGACAGCAGGTTGTCAAGGATGCATCACAACTACTTAGTTTTCAGAAATATCACAGCGACCTGGGCGGGGGGAGGAATACTACAGAACTCTGAAAAGGCGGTTTAAATACGAGTTTGACAAGGCAGATTTGTCCAAAACATACAGTGCAAAAGTCCTCCAACGCACTACTGTATGCATCTTCCTTAGGATGCAGTCCAAAGTCTATTCGTCTTGAATCAACTTCCGAATCACTTGGCTTGGAAATTGGTCTCAGTGCTTATGTTTTTCTTTTTCATATTCAAAGTGTGTTTGTGGCATTTTACTCGAGGCTCTCCAGAAGATTTCCTCTGTATTTTCACACCTTGTACTCCCTCCTGCCAGAAACAAGTCTGCAGTGATGCCCTGGTCAAGTAACTGATGAGTTACCAGTTAAATGTTCACTTGTGACAATAACCAAAGAATGAAGGCAAACAGCCTTGGGAGACCAATTAAGCCATGCGGCTCTTTTGACAGTACATGTCCTGAAGTACAGCCTGTTGAATACAAAAGGGAAAAATCTGTCCTTAGAAATGCTTCTCTGCATCCTAGCACTAAGGATATGGAGATGGGAACTAATTACTCCCCACTAGTAAATTGTGACAGTGACTCAAAGCTGGCTGGCTTTAATTGCTCCTCTCCTGGCAGTAAATTCTCCCTCTCTAGGCTGACTGTTTACCCCTCATTTACCTGCTGAGGAGGAAACTCTCCTGCATGTATCCCACAGTAAGAACTAGTGCACTGGCAGTTATTGCAGGACATCTGACTTATGCTAAGTTTACATCTTCTCCTCCCTCAGCGTAACTTGTTTGTTTGACTATCCCATAAGCCTAGAAAATTAATTTAGCAGCCAAAATAGCAGTGAGCTAGGTCTAATAAAGGACTTCAGCACTTCCACACCTAACTGTCTGCCCAGTGCAGAGATCAGAGCCCAGCTTAGGGGTCCAAAATCTCAGCTCAGTGCCACCATCACATCCAATATAGGTACTAAATCTTGACTTGTAGGTAGCTCAGTATTGTCTCATGGCTGACTGCAAATCACTTCTTTGGTGTTGTAGCATGAATTGTGTCCCCTTTAGCTTGACTATTTACCTGACAGAATTATTCTGCAATGTGATCTGGTTTTGTTAATCCTGGCTGGAGTTCCTGTTTCCTCCTAAAAACGAGTTTTGATAAATTTGTCCTTTTTTTTTTTTTTTTTTTTTGGGGGGGTGGGGGGAAGGGAGAAGAAGGCCATAGGAAATTACATGTTGAACTTCAGTCTGCTCTGCCCCATCACTTACTTGCTCTCCTTGCCTTTTGTTAACTGGTATCTTACTTCCCATTATACTCCTTTTATTCCTGTTATGTCAAAGAACTTCTGGTAGCTTCTTATGTCCTTTGCTAATCGAAACGTATTTTGTCTCTTAGCTTTTTTGATTTTATCTCAGCCATGTAACCCCCAGTTTGGTGGGAGAATTTTAACAAGGGGGCTTTCAAGAAGCTTTGCAGATTGTCTTGCCGATGCAGCAAAACATCATGCTACAAACACATCTAGGACTGCCTGATGATTGTGGGTTACTGTGTTCCTCATGCTAATTACCTATAGGAAAAGAATGTGCAGAAACATTGTGAAAACCTTGTCTTCTCTTACTTCACCTCTTTGTTCTATTCTCACATCCTTGGCGTCTAGCTTTTTGCCACTTCTCAGTGTCTCATTGCACAGCCCTTTTTGTCTGCCTCCTCTCTTTCAATGAATGCAACGTCTGTTTTCTTAACCTCTCTTCCCTGCTGAAACACCTGAGGCCTCCTCTCATACTTGTTGCTCTTCTCTGCTCTGTTTATCCTGCTCTGATGCCCATCTTGTAAAACAGCACCTGGCATAAACACACCATTTCAGGTGTGGTCTTACACCTTCCCACCTGCTGCCAGGCAAGATCTTGATTTCCAAGTCCAAATCTGCTCCCCTCTCATCTTGGAGTGTATTCAATGGTGCAGCAGCCCCATCAGGATCTTTATCCTGGTCATCTGAGAAAAATCCTCTTGTCTGTGCAAACATGCTTGGTCACCATTTGCTGCAACAAGGTACCCTTGGCACACAGCTATTTCTATTTGCCTTTTTAAACTCTAGTCATGTTCGGATAAGACCTATTCACCCAGTCTTTCTGCTGTAGCACCACTCACATTATGGTTGCTGCCCTAAGATGTAATAACTGTTATTCAGCTGAGTGCTTGGGCCAGAAGAGCTTTCTTACTTGTGTGGCTGAGAGAAGCTCTCTCAGTGTTGGAAAACTCACTTCTCCATAAGGATAAAATGAAATCTGTGGGAAGAAGCTTTTGTATGAGCTTTTAAAATTTTAATCTCTGAGAGAAATCAACAGCTCAGCCCCAAAATCTGTTTTTGAGATAAGCCCCCATTAATTTGACAAGACAGTAGTCCATACCAAATTCTCCAGATGAAATCACATCTAGTCTTTAATGGCTCCTTCACTGGCATTGCCCAGCCCCCAGGTACAGCAATGTGCCCAAGTGGTGGCCTGGTGCCATTTCAGCCGAGACCTGGTCATTTCCCTTCATCCTACCCTCCTCCTTTCCCCCTCTACGGCTCTGGGAAAGGGCATTCACAGCACTCACGGTAGCAAAAAGGCAACACAGCTGGGGTGAGTTGATGCCTGGAGCCTTTATTTAAAGGACAATGAACACAAATGCTCCCACTGCAGAATACATTTTTGGCTCTCTCCAGCCCAGATCGTAGGGTCTGGGATCACATGGGCTTGGTATCTGCCTTGCTAGAGAGTAGTCAACTTCACAGAGAGTTTGAAAAGTGGAGTTTGGAGGTGAAATACCCTGCTGAATGATGACAGGGATATCTGATTTGTAATTGTTTGGAAATTGCAAATACAGCAAACAAGAACACCTTCTGCATTTCATTGTTTGTTACAGGTGTTTAAAAATCAACAAAATTTAAAAAAAAATCCGTACACATTTAACATCTGTTACTACTTTTCTAATCCTTTAAATCCCTTAATTTACTCCAAAGTAGTTTAAACTGTTATCAACCTCTTTTGAGGGCTCTACATTTTAATCACAACTATATGGCAAATATTTAATGATACAATAAGCATTTAGTAAATACTTAGGACTCAAATGGTAACACCAAAATAGAGGTTTCATATGATTACAGAGGCTAAAGGATTAGAAATCAGATTTAAATGGATCCAAGGGGCAAATTCAAAGACTTCAAACAGCTTTTAAAAAACAAGATGCTGTAGTTTGAAAAAAAAAGAATCTAAAATGAATTTGCTGATGATCTCTCCTCCAGAAAAATTCTATCACTTCATCAAGCTTATTTATTTATTTAAACTGCCTTTGAAGCTCTTTTATTTCAAGGGAAAAAGAAAAAATATTTCAACTGCATACATTACACAAGGGGGAAAATAACAGCCGTGTAAAACCTCAGTGGGAACTTTCTCTTTTTCTGTTTCATGAAGAGTAAACATTTCCCCAGAGCTGCTTTTGAGTTTTGTGGTAAGTTGAGCCTCCAGGTAAATCCTTCTTAGAGGGAATGAAGTCCTTAGTACTGACAAGGTGGGGATTTGATCTCCATGTTGAGCAGTCAATAGAGAGTTTGTGGGTCAGGGTTAAAGGGAGAACAGCAATGGGAGACATATTGTGGCGATCTGTTACAGACCACCTGATTAAGAGGACACTGTGGATGAAGCACTGTATAGACAGATAGGAATAGCCTCACGCTCGCAGGCCCTTGTTCTCATGGGGTCTTCAACCACCCTGGTATCTGTTGGAGGGATGGTACGGCCCGGCACAAGCAATCCAGGAAGTTCCTTGATTGTGTAGAGGACAAATTCCTTCTGCAAGTAATAGAGGAGCCAACAAGGAGAGGTGCCATGCTTGACCTCGTGCTTACCAACAGGGAAGGGCTGGTTGGAAATGTGATGCTCCAGGGCAGCCTTGATTGCAGTGGTCATGAGATGATCGAATTTGAGTTCCTCAGGACAGTGAGAAGAGCGTGCAGCAAGCTCACTGCCCTGGACTGCAAGAGAGCAGACTTTGGCCTCTTCAGG
>JAOEHY010017448.1:0-13015 GCA_025447955.1 Psilopsiagon aurifrons
ACAAACCAAAAAAACCAACCCAAAACACAGACTTAGAAGGTTAAACACATCTCTAAATTAAAACAAATACTGACCATAACACTACCAAGAGGTTTACATCCCTGAATTATAAAATGTAAACAAGTGATCTTGCAAACTTTATTTTCAAGGGCTTGTGCCTTCGTAATGGAGTTTTCAGCTAGAATAACACCACCAGCAGCCTCGCGTGGGCTCAGAATAATTTCACCACGAAGAGCGGACTGTAACTCCAGCCCTACTCCTGCAGCCCTGTCACAAGGAAGACTCACATTTAATACAGGGGGAATTTTTGCCAGATGATAGCCACAGGATCAAACTTCTTGGGTAGGATAAAAATCTAAAGCAAATTTTTACATTCACATTTAAATGTTTTAAGTAGGTGAAGTGAAAATTCTTGGCACTCCCAAATGACATCAAAGATTGAGGGAGGGAAAAAAACAGAAGATTCTTGGTAGCAATATATTTAGCACCTTTCTTGGAATGTAATTGTTACTGGAAACTTTGGGGGTGTATCCATATGCGCTAACCACTCTTGTACAGTAAAGTTCAGTCTCTGAACTCATAAAAGTATTACACAATATTCTTAACTACCTCAAGAGGCCTGATAATAATCATAAAATCATAGCATTCCACAATAATCCTGAAGATAAAGGGAATAATTAATTTGAAGCTGGAAAAAAATATGCTACTGCTTGTTAACTGCAGTTACAATTCCTCTGCATACTGCAATGATGCTTCTCACATAGCAAGTAAGAATAGAGTTACAAATATAAAAGTGGCAGGCCCAGGCAAACAATTGACTCTGCCAAATTTATAGATCCATCTAAAAATTTGATTTAACAGTGTTTTTTTCCAAGTATTCATGGGCTATGTGAAAATCGGGGGGTCAGGAGGAAGTTGTAGTGAAAACAAGCGATGCAGGTCAGGATCAGATTGGTTTTCCTGTTGCCTTTTAGTAATATTCAGCTGTTTGGTTTAATCTTCCTTCTGCCACCTGTATGCTGTAACAGTGAAGTTTTAATGAAGAACATTTAGTGATACTATAATGCTCGTAATCAACATTTCCTCTTACAATGGCACAGCACAGCACTATTAGATTTAAGAAAGAGGGAATTGTGTGAGTGAGAATCTACAGTCACTGCCCAGTCTGTGTGCTTGTTCTTGAGAGTTTGTAAGCAGTTTTGTTGAAAGGCAAGAGAACAACAGGATGATCCATCAAAATCCCCTATACATTCCTCTTGGCCAGTATTTTATTAGCACCACCACCATCATATTTAGAGAAGACAGATATCAATCCAAAACCAGACTGTAGAGCCATTTTTAAGCTAGACATTAATATAAATGACATGAACTAATGAAAATGACAGGACAGCCCTACAGATTTTTAAATTACTCTTGTTCCCTTTTACATATTAATTTCTAGTATTATTATATAATATATACATATTAGTTTCTAGCACCATGAGCAGAAAACATAGACGCTAAACATACAGTACTTACAATATTAAACAAATAGCTAGGGTCTAAAGCATTCTGCATTTCAAACTGTAATACTGAGTTGTTTGTTTTTTTCTTTCAAAAAGTTAACACAAACATTATGGCTCAGACCTGCTTACAATTTGCAGGTGACTTAAAATGACCTGAAAAATAAATTAAAACACTATGCATCCAGATGAATTCCTAGTTGAGCATTCGGATCGAACAGCAGCAAGAACAGTAGCTTGTATCATCTTTAGGATATAATTTTTTTAACTTAGTCACAGAATTGCAGCAATTTGGACAGCACAAGGAATATAATTATGGTTTATACAGAAGCCTTTCTGTCTACCAACTTCACGTGTACCTAATATGTTATAGTAAGGTAAAAAGGTACTTGCTGAAGGAACAAAATATTTTAATTTATTTTTGTTGCTCCATGCACAATATTCCTGTCCAACTCTCAATACTTTCAGAATTATTTTCTTTAACTTCATCTCCTTCGGAGTACGTTTACCACTGACCATCTGATTTTTTTAAGTGCTGCCACTGTCTGCCTCAGGACAGGAAGGGTGCTCCTTATTTTAATAAGTAAGCCCCAACTACGTAAATACAAGCACATAAAACATCAGTGGACTAAAAAATATTCTAGGCTGTCAACCAATAAATATTCATGTCTGGATGTTTTTAAAGGAAGTTAACCTTAAATCTAGGTACTCTATTTGAGCCACAAGCATACCCAATACAGTGCAATTTGAGGAGAAAGGAAACAGCCCGAATTCTTCCCTCTCTTCTACAATGCAATGTCTACCAACTTCTGGGAAACTTTGGATTTCAGGATGATCAGACCAAGGTTACATGAACACACTGAATTTTATGGCAAAAAACAAAACAAAACATAAAACCTCCACAATTAAACTCCCTGTAAGGTTCTACATCCATTTCTTCTTTATATATATATATATCTGTGGGTGAATGTGTATACATATTTAATTTGGGTATCTGCATACATGTGACTTCTCCAAAAATCTTAAATATTGATCACATATTATGTGATAACCATGAAGTGCTCAGCTACCCACAGCCAACGACAATAACAAAACTATTCCCAGAAAATATTTTTCTTAGGTTCTTGTAATATTTGCAGAAACAGTTCTGTATTATTAATATTTATAACTAAAAGATATTTCACAAGCAGATTTTTGTGAAAAACACAGACATACTTAATATTTGGTACAAGTCTTCAGAAAAAATATAATTAATGAGTATGGTATCAATTATTTTATATAAACATTCAAATTCTGACACTGTAATACACTTTTTTTTTGGTTGTTGGTTTCTTGGGGTTTTTTTTAAGAGGCTGTGCTAGCAAATAAGTTTCAAGAAAATGTATTTCTTATGAACATTTTATGCTTGGAGGAGTATACTCCTGATTTAAATGTTGATGATATTACAAAATATTTGCTTTGAGGAAAGGGAGTGACAGAATTAGAAAAGCAAACTCATTCTCTCTGAAATATTTAAACAATTTAGTGAACTTCCTACTCTAAATCCTACTCACGATATTCAATATGAAAACAAGTTAACATAGCCTGATAGTAAAACCAGAGGTAGTGCTGTAACTGGTAGCCTTGGGTGCAAAGGAGTAAGTTGCTTAAATGCAGAATTTAACTGATAACTGGTTACCTGTGGGACAGGTTATCAGTCGATGGTCCACTGGTTAGCTGCTTTCAGTGGCACTATCACAATTTAAACCAGCTGAAGTGCTACCCCACCATTTTCTTGCTCAAACAGTTCAATAGGATGTCTGCTTCAGGGAGAAAAGGAGGGCAAGATTTCTAATAGAATTAATACCACCACCTGATTTTGTGTTTTCTTTATTTTTGAAATAGGCAGAGCTCTAAAAGTCAATAATAATATCATATTGTAGATGTGGGACTGAAGTCAGTAAGACACAGTAAATTCAGTTATGGGAAACAGCTTTGAGTGGTTTTAATTATATTTTCCTAGAAAGGTTTATAGAATGTTATTGATATTTGACCTGGATAGTTCTGTTTTCTATTACAAAGTACATAATATCAATACAGCACCATATATGCCTGTATTCAGCAGTCCTTAACCCTTTGCAGGCTCCAGATGAAAGGAGAGGCAGGTGGATATATATATACATTTATATATATACATATATATATAAATATACTTTTTTTTAATCTGAGAAAAGCCATCAAACCTGTCACCTGCCATTAAGCATGAAACCTCCTGAAAGCTGGAGTAAAGAATTAATGAGGTCTGAAACACCATCACATTCTAGCATGATGAAGAAAGAGAGCAGACTATTCATCTATGTACAATGCTTGTACGTTAACTGCATTTGGTATCTTTTAGTTTACAGTTGCCTCATTCTTTCTCTCTCCTAAAGCCAGCTCATGCTCCTGACCTCCTGTGGAAGCCTCTGCTCTCTGTCACTTTTCCAATGTGTGCATTCCAGCTGATTGAATTTTTTATTAAATTAGATAACCCCATTCTGAAAAAAATAAAAGGAAAAAAAAAAGGGGGTGGCAGCTGGGGGGGTGATGTGTGAACCATACAGTATGAACAAAGGAATCCAGTTTCTCAGAACCATAAATTTCAAATCCATCTGGCCTGGGAGGGGGACAATAAAAATATACAGCAAGTTATTAAGAACTACTCTACAGTACCCACTGCAGCTAGTTACTGCAGGTCCCATGGGTCCCATGGGTCCATCCACCCTGTGCATTCATAGCACAGCTGAGCAGCTCCAGGAGGTGCAGAAATGATTATCATTGCTTCCAGTGAACGTAAGGGAAAGCAGACCCACCAGTCACTTGCCCAAGGCCACACTTTAAATCAGCGTTAGAACTGGGAATATAATTCCCAACTCATTCCTGGTTTCAGCGCAATTCAGTGGATTGCAGCATGAAAAGTACCAAACAAGCATACAGACAAAATTAACAGTTTGGTGTAAAGGGAAAATTATTTCAAGATAGGAGCATTGTGATAAGGCTAACAGCAACTGCACAACATGAATTTGGGCTCAATCAGAGCTCCTCCCTGCAATGCAAGTACTGATAAATCTCAAAGAAAAGTGGGCAATTTTAGGAGGCCTGGGCATTATCAGCACACCAGTTCAGGAAAAAAGCATGATTGTTACACAGTTCAGCCAACAGTAACCACCACGCTACTTACAGTATATATAATTGTAGATACTTATACATAGAGACAGAAGGTGGCTCTCCATGTAAGGTTAGAAGTGAAAAGCAGCTGCACAGCACTTGATGCGATGACAGAAACAAGCAGAGACAGCAAGATTAAGAAAATCAGAGCTACAAGTTTGACAGCAAATATAGGTTAGAAATACACGGGAGTGACTGGTGGAATAGGAACTTATTTCAACACCCTGGCTTGCTGCTCAGAATGATCTTTAAAATACATTAAAGGGAGAATAAACAGTGAGAGTGAAAAGCAAATGTGAAAGATTAAAGAAAACAACCTCCTGCCCAATTAATGCTCTGCACTGACACAGCACCAAAGTGAAACCAAGGGGGCACCAACACACAATGCAATTTTTCTTCCCGTTTTCTTTTTTGTTTCAAGTATCAAAACAAGCTGTCTTGTTAAATGCAACCATTAACCCTAAGAAACCAGGGACGGATTTTTTCATGGGAAAGGTTTTATTCACAATCCCGTAATATGGGGATTCTTTCATGTTTCTCAAGAAGCTCCAAAACTAAGCAGCCTGATATTATTTGGATGGATAGCACATTTGGGAGTGCTTTGAAGGAGCCATCTACTGAAAATGCAAGCAAATGGCTCTTAGGGTAGCTTTCTGATACTCAAGGAAGAAATCTTTGGAGAGACTATATATAGTAATTGTAAGAGCAGGGAGTAAACTCAGCAATCTTACAGGGGGAAGGGAGATTACTGCACTCATCTACAAAAAAATTGATCTTCGGAAGTGTAAGACATACAGCATTCAGGTAACTGCACCAGATCAGGCCAGAACGTAAAACAAAACATAGATGAGAGGACACGGGGTGTTCAGAGACAACTCAACAACAGCACATCAGGAGACCATTTGTGACCTGCAAGATGGGCAGTAAAAAGGCACAGTTCACCCTGGGTGAGTGAGCCAAGAATTACGAATGCATAAGAGCTACCAAACTATTCTTTATAGAACACAAATCCTCCTCAGTACTACAAATAAATGGAAATCGGCATGTCAAGGAAGGCACGAACTGAACAGGCCATCTGAGCAGGCCTGTTCTTCAGGCGGGTCTCCGGGCCATGAGATCCACAGCCCACCCTCACCTTCGCTACCGACCCAGCACCAACAGCTCCTTCTCCACAGGAACAACACTTTTTCCTGTTTTACCTAAATGCTGTGCTCCTGGCAACATTTTGCCAAACACACTGCCCTTGGTCTTCATGAAGAAAAAAAACCAACTTATGCCACGATGGAGGGAGGGGGGAAGACTTGAAAATGTTAACTCTCAAGAGTTAGAAATGAAAGCTACGTGTTGCCCCCTTCGCCTTGGCTGTGGCTTAGGGTGGTGTACTCCAGCTACCCCAGAAGGCAACCTGGGCAAAGGGCAACTGGTCTTACACAAGGCCTCAGGAGACAGCAGATTTTGGGGATCTGGGTTTGGCATCCAGACAAAGTTTAGTTACGATCCAGATCGAGACCAGAGCCTCTCATTTAAGTATCCCTTCCACAGGCACAACTGCCATGTAAACAATCATTTAAAAGCCATTTTCTCTGGTAACATTTTTTTAGAAGAACAATAAGATGGCATGTGCGACTGCAGACCATCTCAGCCACCCACAGGAGCGGAACAGACAGTTACATTAACTTTTTTATGTCATTCTTTGCTATTCAGTTGAAAGGGGAAATTCCTTTTCCAAACAATTTTTATGGGTAGTCAGCGTGTCCTGGGCAAAGATTAAGATCCATGTCAAGTAAATTACAGAACAGTTTGGGAAGTTCATGTGTCATAAATCACTCAGATTAGAAATTCTGAGAAAACAGCATAAAGCAGCAATGACGCTTGCTGATAAGAGCAAACTGAAACCTTTAAAAGAGCAACAATTCCTGAAAAGCCCATTATGCAGGGCCACTTTTAAAAGTAGTCAAGTTGAGGCAGAACATGACAATTAACACACCAGACGTTAACAGCAGCAAACCTTATCTCAGTCCCAGGGGAGCAGGGCAGGACAAAAACATTAGGTTATGTGTAATATCATACAATCAAATCAAAACAGGTTAAGTAAAGGAAAATTGAGGTTTGTGCAGCTACTGAAACCATGAGCTCAGTAGAATGACAGCATATACTTTAGACTGGTTTCCTCTTATCTTCCAAATGCAACCCAAGGTGCTGATCACAATCTGCTGAAACTCTAAAAAACCTGTGCTGTAGCTGACAAAAATGTCTCCCATGGTAAGTTATGAATACCTGGCACTTCTAGGCATCATCCATGGTGTTAAAATTCCCTTCCAGCAGCAACAGATAGCTTGCAAGAAAGTTCAACTCTTCAGAAAGTGCATCCTCTGGAACATAATGCTACAGGGCCCCTGGGCCCTGGGATCCTCAGTATTATACCAGTCAGCTCTACATTCTTTTTTGAGTTTTAAACATGAACTACTGTAAAGGCTTTAGGGCCTAAGAGTGAAGTGCCTATGTGAGATCATGTCTTTCAAGTTGGGTTTTATTTATGTGCTTCTTTAAAAAAATATATATCATTGCTAGCCTTTAAGGAGCCTGGGAGCTTTGTCCTTCTTAACAGGAGCTCTCTCAGTAGTTCCAGCACCTGGTGGGAATATGAGATGCTTCTGCTCTGAGATGCTACCTAACACTAACTTGAAGTTCAGATTTTCCCTGCATTTTCCTTAGGGCAGGCCAGACAGTAGAGCTAAAACCTAGCACCTTCACCTTGAGATGTCCATAATACAAATCGGCATGTTATTTAGTGACTTCTACTCCATAGGCTAGACTCTTTAGAGTAATTTAAATAAATTATTAGCAAAATTATACGATTTTTCATGTCACTGTCTAAAGGTCTTACTATATTTTTTTGTGTACAGATTACAATCCAGCTGTTGAACCACAGTAAGAACAAAATGCCCCAAAAAACTTACCATGGAAAGACAAACTAGTGACAAAAAAGACAGCCTTGCCTAGTTCTCAGAAGTTAGCTGGTTTACCAAAAACTTAGCAAAATACATTCTACCTGTGGTTCATGTTTCTCATGGTCCATAAGAAAACAGGAACTATGAAGTAATATAATGCGAAAACACAGAATGGACAGGACTTCACACATCAAGAGCATCTTTTCCTTAATCTTTCCTGATATTAGAAAAGTTCCTTTGTGTTCAGAACAAAAGCAAGAAACAAACCAAAACTTGAATCTCCAACTTGTAGGAAAAAAAGTTATGACTGGCTTTATCTCCAAATGGGAATGATCCTTTAAAGTTCCACTTCAAGAATTTGTAATGAAACTAGACCAATTACTAGGCTTTGAAGATTAATTGAAACTCTACAAAACAGCTGTGAACAAAAGGCAAAGTTCAGCTTTTCCTCTGGCTTAAGTCACAAAGAAAACTACCCTGAAATTAAGTTCTGGCATATTTTACAGTATAAATGTAACACACACAATTTCTGTACTGGGGCAAAGCTCCAGCTGCTACATACTGCTTGCTCAAAGAGCAATAAGCTTTTCTGAGGAGACTTAGCTCAACTGGGTGCTGCTCAAAGCAACTCGCATGGAAGGAAAAAAGTAAGTGATATAAAACAATTCTAAAGACAAGCAGTGTAGCTTTCTTCTGTACTAAATATAATTCAGTAATGTAGTTTTCCCCACTAGAAAACACAAAGAACAGCAACAGATTCAGCTGGGTTTCCTCCCAACCCCACAGGTTCACCATCCAGCCTTGGGTACACTGCAAAGTAAGAGAACTGCAGTCTGCCAGAAGCACCAATTCTCTTCTCAGCTACCTAAACTATTAAGGTATGTATGCATATTCCGAACTCAAACTACCAAAACAGGGCAACCCACTCAAAGCTGAGAATAGCTCTCAACACCTTCTCATAACCTGTAGGCAAAACCAAGCATAGAATAGGTTGTAGTTCTGTCAAATAGCTACATCCTCTTTGGCATTCCTAAAGCACCAACTACGTTTGTGTGCAGACACCAATACTTATTTTATAAACCTGGAATGGTGGGGGAAGATTATCTAATAGCGCATTTTCCATATCTTGATCCTAAATCATACCTTGCTTTGAGTGACTGCCTTCTGCCTCTATGTCTGAGGTAATTCATTTCGGTGTTCCAGACATGGCATATGAGCTTTCTTCAGGTATGTGTTGTATTATCACTTTGCATGAAAATAATGATGACTGTGGTGTTAAAAGACATAACTTTGATAAGCTACCTCCAGTCAAATAAAAAAAATCATACTGAATCCTAAAACCTGTGCCTATAAACAAAGTCACTGAAAACACTGTAATTAAATGTTCACTCTCAGCTTATGCTTTCCTGACTGGCTTTCCTAGCTGAGACAGGCATCAGAGAGACAGATGAGGGGAAACCAACATAATGACTGTATATGATTATCAAGGAAAAAAGAGAGAGGGTTGAGGGTCAAGGGATTAAAAAAATGTAAAAAGGGGAGTGCCAAAGGACAGCCTCAAACAAGACATCTCTGTCACCATTTCCCAAAGGTATGTTAAGAAAACAGCAAAAATGACACCTGGCACCTCTCTGTCTGGAGAGGGAACAGAAAAAGAGAGTGGAAAGAGGTCCTACCCTGCTATTGGGATTCCCCCAGCCAAGCTTCCTTTCATGGTGCTGTGGGTGTACAGCTTGACAGAGCCTGACAAAGGTTAATGGTGAGAAACCTTGATGTGGTGAGTATATTAAGCAAGACAGACCCAGCATGGCTGTCCTTTCATCATCACTCAACCCAGTGAGTGTATTATGGAAATACTGAACAAAACCTCAAGCATCTCTCCTTTTACAGCTAAGATTTCATGGGTCAGGAAGTTTTCTGAGCAACTGCAAGACTACCATAGGAGAAGGAATATTACTAATAACATAATGGATCCCACACGTGGTAGAAAAAAACCCCCAAACATCAAAGCATATACGCCCTTACAGCTCAGCAGCAAAGAACCATGGTAAGTTTGCAATGTAGGCTATGCAAGGATAGGATAGGATTACGAGTAAGCCTTCAGAAAGTCCCTTTTTCAAAACCAAGGTGAGAAAATCTATAAAGCATAGTATGAGGAGCAAGCACATCAGCTGAGGTCAGGAATCAGTGGTGTCTGCTGCACAGCTGCAATGTTTTAAGGACAAAGCACTAATCACAACTGTACATTTATATACTACAACCTGGAAAAGATAAAAGACCGCAATCACCAGCATGAATGTTACCACTGCAAAAGAAAGATGAACAGCTTTTGTAGAAGGAAGACACTGCAGGGTCATTTTGGTTTTAACAATTTTTAACATAAGGAAGAAATTATACCCAAACCCCCAAATTTCAGTGTCATGCAGAAAATAAGCATTCAGATAACTCAAAGCAGTTCTCCATGGTGGAGGAAAGCAGATATTTCCTCACACCTTATATATTCTATGTGCCAATGGTATGTTTTGTAACCTTGTGATACCATTGGACTCAGAAGCTGGTAAGAAAGGACATGAAATAGTAACATACCCACTTCAAATATCCTGACAAGGGTAGCACATGCAATCATAGAAAAAGGTCCAACAAATAACTTTGCTTTAAGATCTTTAAAGAAGATGTCATTCAATTTGTTCACAGAAATGCTATTAAACTCTTCTCTGGTATGTACAATCAATGGGCTATGCATCTCAGAATTAAATAGACTCTATGTCATAACATTAACAGATCAGTGAAACGGTTATGCATATGGAAATAGTAAACTGAGATGAAAAAAACTAGAATGGGAAAAAAGCTCAGAAGTTGTGGCTCAGTCATGCCTGGAACCAGACAAGGAGAAAGAGGGCCATTTGAAATTGGAAGATTTTGGGGGCCATTTAAAATCAGAAGATTGAATGGAAGGGGTATAGGATTACAAGGGGGAGGCTCTCCAGGGGATTTTTTTACACCTCTATTAGCTTATTCAATAAACTAAAGGACTTAATCTATGGAGAGAGTAACTCTTCATTAATAATATGACAATATAAATGCTTTTCTTGATGCATAAGATTAATCTGGCAGTCTGAGTAACTAAATAGTGGTGTAACTCTGTGGGAAGAAGAAGGGCCATGGCAATGACTTGTATAGAAACTAAGCAATAGAAAAAGCAAAAAGACACACGGCATAGAATAGGAGAGAAGGACTTTATCACCTAAAAGCCTAGAGGTGTAAAAATGTTAGCTGGTGCCAAATCAGAAGGCTAATTAATGCCTGGCAATACAGAATTTCTTACTACCTCACTCTCCCCACCAGGAATAGGCATGCTTTGGGACTGTGCCTGCTCTGATGCTCCTGGATTAAAAGTTATTAGATCCCCAAATCCAGGACTTCTGATACTCTCCAGCCTCGTGTGGAAACAGTTCATAATTACCCCATAGACAGTAATGCAAGACAGTGATGAAGTCTGAAAAGCTCCAGACTTGTCTGGATGTGTGTCTCAGACAACATTACTGACACGATGGCAGTTTCCCAAGATCAACCTACAAGATAAGGCCAGCACACACAAAAAACAGCACCTATACATAAACTGGGGGTTTGCCATTTTAACTAGACAGTGTATTATTTCGTACAAGAAGCACTACCACCACTGTCACCTGCACAAGTAATTAATATCAGGAGGAATCAGTTAATGTGAAGGCAGCACCAAGACATGGACATCCTGTATAGTTCCTCTGAAGCTTTACGGACAAAAGTAACTCAATATTTGATAGCATTCAACAAAAGAATGCTGGAGTTGAAAAACCAACCTGAAGAAGTTACCATGCTGAACTTCATCTTGGGGGTCACTATCGGGAGGCCTGGATACTAACAAGTACACACAGTCTAATGTCTAAGACCAACATGAAAGGCTTATTCACACAAGCAAAAAGCTACTTCTGCCCTTCCTAACATTTACATGTGATTACAGAAGACTTGCAGGGAACCTCATGGGATTACTGTTGCTGTCATTAACAAGATTTTTTTTCTGTAAAAAAGTCCCAAACTGATTTCAGCACTCACCAAACAGCTTTTGAATGGGAAGTGACAGTACATTTGTGCAGGCAGAACAAGAGGAGGGAAACCCAGTGCATTGATTTCTTAATCAGAATACAGTCCCTGTCAACAAAAATCCTCAGTGATACAGGAAGAATTTTACCAAGCAGCTAAAGTGAAAGCTCTTAAATTATAAATTCAAGGCTGTATGCCATGCTTCCCTTCTTATCCAGCTTCACAAAACAAACAGGGAGAAATCTTCTAAACCAGAGCCTGGTATGCTAAGAATTTTGTATGAGGGGGCACATACCTCATACAAAGGCAAAATGAACACTGCAGTGGACATGTAATCACACTAGGAATGCTTCTGATCAGCATCAGCAAGGAAAACACTTTGTCATGCAGCAGGCTAGAGCACGGAACTCAAGTGAAGAGCAGAGTTTACACTCCATTTCTTCCTGATATTAGTCTGAATTGCAGGGCACCACACTACTGAGATTCATTTTTTCTCTAAATTATTTGATGTGTATTCCTTACACTACCATAGGTGGCAAATTGAAAACAAAAGAAACATGCTAACAGAACAAAAATACACATACAACCCTGCAATATCCCCCTGTTCATCCATCAGTGGAAATATACTTGTCTTCACAACTACAGGCTCTGTTTATACATTATGGCCCAATCCTGTGGATGATTAAAGTATCCACATAATCCAACAGAGGCCAACAAGCATGACAACATGCACAGCCACACAAAAAAACATTTGCAGGTTGAGTTTGAGAAGAAAAATACATTATCTCAGGCCTCTTAACTAGCTATTCCAATTAAACATATTTTAGCAATGCACATTTCCACTAGTTGAGATACAGACACCATGCAAGATGACCATCACCTTCTGAAGACTGAGAAGTTCCTTTCAGGCCTTTGTTTTGTGCAAGAAATCAGATAAACACAACGGAACACCAGCAGCTGACCAACTTAATTTTATTTAAACAGAAGTATGGTAACAGCCTTTTAATAAAATGGCTGACATTTGTGCTAAACAGGTATTACCCATTTCTTTCTTACCTATATTTTACCCAGAGGTCACACTGGAAGCTGAAAAACCCCCAACACAGGTAACAACTTTAAAGAGACAAGTGAAGTATTATGTGCAGTTCTGGTGTCCTCAACATAAAAAGGACACACAACTGTTGGAGTAAGTCCAGAAAAGGGTCATGAGGATGATCACAGGACTGGAGCACCTCCCGTATGAAGACAGGATGAGAAAGTTGGGGCTGTTCAGCCTGGAGAAGAGAAGGCTGCGTG
>JAOEHY010017450.1:7190-17704 GCA_025447955.1 Psilopsiagon aurifrons
CCTGTGGGAGTTGCATTCTTTCGATTGTCCTTCCCATCCCTCCAGGAGCAGAGGGAAGAAAAAGGGGGAAGTGAGTGTACAAAACTGCGTGGCTGATTTATGGCTTAAACCACGACATCTATGTTTGCAAATAAAAGCACCTCTTTTTTATGAAATACAAATGTCTCCTTTAGTAAAGTAGATCAGGGAGAAAAATTCTGAACTTCAGGAAACAATATTTTACTGTGAGGGTAACCAAGCACTGACGCAGGCTTCCCCTCCTCCCAGGCAGAGCATGAGGCTCAGAAAGTCCTTGGTCAGACTAAACACTACTAAGCAGTAACTAAAACCATCCAGCGCTGTTCCCTGGCCAAAAGTCAAAACCACAGAGCTGTACCAGCTACCAAGATGGAGAAAAATGACTGCTACTGCTGAACCCATGACAGGGAGTATACCAGATGACCTCCAGATCTTGCTTCCAACATCAACCATCCTGTGATTTAGTATTTTAGGAAAACAGTTATATCCCTAGAGAATACCAAAGATGTTGCATTCCCCCTCTTTCAGGATTTCCTCATCTTACTTAGGAATGAGCTTTAGGCAAGTCTGGATTTTCCAGTCAACACTGAGAAGAAAATGCTCAACCTATGCCTTGAAAATGAAAACTTTGTTGGAAGCCTGCAGGCTTTGTTTTGTTGCATCCAGCAGCCTGTGGTTTTAATGGGAACATGCCCGAGAGGTGCACCAAGCCTGTATTGGGCCAGCATCACCAGCAGTTCCCAGAACTTGTTTCTTTCCCTGGGTGTCTACAAACACATGTTAGCTGAAAGGAGAGATAGCTCTGGGATTTTTTTCTCTCCACACAGGGAATTGCAACCTTCTTCGCTTTTGATACTGCTATTTTAACTCGCAGGTTTTTCTATTGCTCAGTGCGTTTACAGATCTGAGGGTTGCTTTGGAATGTCGAGGCCCACACACCATACATGAGTTGTGGCGGGGGAAGGAACGAGGTAGTGTTGTTTGCTGCACTGTACAGTAAAGCATCTCACACTTCAGGGACTCCAGTTCCCTGTCCCTGCACAACACCAAGTAGCTGTAGTTACAGGGAAGTGCTTTGCTGTGCAAGATTTATAGCTTTGCACATAGGAACCAATGTTTCATCCCTTATAGAAAACAGACAGAACTGAGCATGAAAAAGGCAACAAAGCTGCTAAGACAGACAGGTGCAAGTTCGCCCTACCTATTCAGCATTCCACAGCGAGCCAGTGCAGTGAATGGAGGATGTATGCGCTTGCTGTTGTACAGAGTTGTATTGCTGTAGTTTCTCCTAACAGCGACTTCTTCCTTTCTAATGTGTTTATGACTCAACAGATTTCATTGCTCCAGTTCTCTGTGTGTTAACCAGGAATGCAAGTTCATGGCTCAAAAGCAGAAAGCTCCATCAGTTTCAAGAGTCTTTTGTCAACAGAAAGTCCTTGGCCAGACCAAACATCACTAAGCCATAACTAAAAACATTGGTGTTATCAGCGCTGTTCTCAGGCCACAAGTCAAAAACACAGCACTGCACCAACTACTGAGGAGAAAAATGACTGCTACTGCTGAACCCATGACAGAGTCTGAGAAGAAAAAAATTCAGTAACATTCCTTTTAAGTGGTAAAATTTTGGTACTTCCAAGGCATAATACCAGTAGTGTAATGCAGACAGGTCATACTCTTTCCTATATGCCAGTACAATTAAGGCCCTAAGGCATGTCTTGGCCTTTTCCACTCTTGACTACACAATGACTTCCAGTTTTGATTTGACAGTTGCTAGTCTTAGTTGACTAAAACCACAGCCAAGTTCTCCCAAGAAACAGTTAGATTGCATTACTCAGTACATTACTCATAGGTTATAGAGCATTCATCCGCTACACTGAACTGAAGTTAAACGTTACATTGATTTTTTTAAAGGGATTTAAAACTGCTACATGACTGGTTGGCAGTCATGTAACTTCATTACCTGTGGCACAGCTGCTATACACCTTATGACCTCTTGGTACTTTTTATTTTTTTAATGTGTCCAGACATAGTTGATAGTAATGCAGTAATGTCATAATGCCACCTACAGGCTCTAAACGGTCCCAGTTTCTTTCAGTGACCCCGTCTTCCATTTTTCACCAAATATGTAAAAAAGAGAATTAGTGATAAAATAAACCACACCAAATTCTTCCGAGAGTCAAATCATAAGTAATTTAAAATACGCTTTACACTATGACTCTTCATAAAGAGTTTTCTCAACAGCTTTCTAGGGTTCCATTCCAGGAACAATATGAAGGTAGCTTTGCATGTAGTATTTATCAGCTCAAACCATGCCTCAAGAAGTAACACAGCGTAAAAAAAAAAAAAAAACAACTTACATGAGCAGTTTTGAATTTCGCATTAAAGTTGCATTATGTTTAGTTCTAAAAATCACTGTTACGTTGTTGGTCTACAGTGATTGATTCTCTGGTAATATAGATGGGTCCAACCTTTCTGATCCAAACAGCCAGCCATCAAATCTTTAAATACCCAAGAGCCACAGTATAGACATCTTATATTCTGGAGAGTTGCACAAAGAAGGGGGCTCAGACTGAGATGTCACAAAATATAACAGCTCCCAAGGGTCCCACTTTTCCACTGACCTGGGAGGATCAGTCTCACCACATCCTACTGATTTGCTTCCCTAAAACCAGATATTCAGATTATCCAGAAGTTCTCATGCCAGCTCAGATCCCCTGTTAGCTGGATGACACGATTTGACTTAAGACTTGAAATTCTGATGGTCCATATAAAGCTTAAGATCCACTTACGATCCTTTTAGGCTTGATGATGAGCATGGCTTTGAGCAACCACAGAGTTTGTTAAAGCTGACTGATGTGCTTGTCATTCTTCTGCAAGCTGAATGGGAAACAAACCAAGAAAACACTGAAAAATATGCATCCACAAATAAAAAAAAAAAAAAAAAGCCTGGAAAATGGAAACCACAGCCTAAAGGACTGAGTTATCTGGGATTGGCTAATCAAGAACATAAGGGAAAAACACAGAATCATAGAATAGTTAGAGTTTGAAGAGGGTCATAAATAGAGAGGAAACTCCTGGCGCTGTCTATATTTCAGCTACTTGCACTTCATTTCTTTGTGAATTTGTGAACAGCGAATCCAATAGCATTCCTAATGAAAATATGAGAGGAAAACCAAGAGTAAAAAAAAAATAAACAGTTCATTCACAAACTTAGTCTAACATACTTTCACTGTCTTGATTCTTCCTTTATAGGATAGTAAAAAACCCTCTTACATTTCTCCTGACAAGCAGACATTCATCTTAGTCTATGAATCCCTCCATTGGCTTCCATTTCCATGCTCAGAATTACTTCAGTGTTCCTCAGAGAAGCCTAGAGTCACTGAAATTGCACAAATGTTGTATTTAGGGCATACATACACCAGAGCTTTTAGAACATCTGAAAAGTCTTCCTTCCTAGGTGAGTCCCAACAGAGAAGGTGAAATGCCTCTTTCACTATTTCAGAACCACCACATTGAAGAGAGATCTACATACAAATAACAATATTTGTAAGAAAGTATTCCAAGATTTGTATTAGTCATTAACTAACACAATTAGAATTGTCGACTCTCTTCTGATTCAATCATTCAGAATACAGGAAGAAAGAGGAGCTACATTCATATGAAAAGGAAGTATTTCAAGCTTTTAAAAGGCATAACATTTTTTTCAGTTAATATTTTTTATTCTAGATCTTTCTGCGCTGTTTGAACAAAAGCATTCTTATTTAAAATGCTTATTTCAAATGTTTTTAAAAATAAAAAGAAAAAATAACATCTCACAAGAGGCAGTAACAGCTTGAAAATAGACATCACAGAAGATTGCATTTTTGCATTCATTCTTACTGCAATGCTTCTCAGGCTGTGAAAAAGAAATATTATCTGAACCTCTGTACCTCGTATTTGTTGTACGCAGCTATTATTTTACTTGGCTTTGATGTTTCACGCAACTTTCTGAAGCAAAGAATCTGCTATGACAACACAACATATCCCATATGCTTCCTTTAGCTGTATGAATGAGAAAACCTTGGCTAAACCTAATTAGCATTGGCACTACTAATTATTTGTTATCTTTGCACTGCTTTTTATGCAACACTTTTTTACTAACTTATTAGAGCTTATTATGAAAAGTTCTGCTTATTTTCCACAGGACCAAAAGCACCATGCTGCTGGGGATACTTGACTTTAAATTGCTGGAGACAGGTGGCAGCCAAGCTTCCACACCTTGGCTACCCTTTCACCTTGTAACTAAGTGGAGGTTGTAGCAGGTTACGGTCTGGACGCAGAAGACAGTGATTGCTTCCAGGTAAATTTCTCAATTCTGCTTGCTTCCCTATATGGGATGAAGAAAGTCTTCAAGAAAACTGGCCGGTCAACAGATGGAGGAAAAAAGGCCCATATGAATTGGTTCACATTTTGCCTTCAGACATAGAAAGCTGCTTTTCTCTTAAAAAGACACTACAAGCAGCCAAAAAGGAATTTAATCTCCTACAGATTAAATGCAGTTAGTCCTAGCTTTTGAAAACGTTACCTCTCCCAGTGAATATGTAAACATCTTATCTCTGTACATAATTTATCATGCCAAATACCATACATACTTGGTGGGAATCTGGTTTAAAGTCAGCTGGAGAGTGCTGTGTGAAGGAAAGTGCTGCTTGTCACATCTTCAGCTCCATAGGATTCAAGGACCAGCATGATTTCAGAAAGTAGACACCGGTTCCAGTTACTGGGAGAAGCGATACACCAGAGGGTCATGCTGTTACCCAGAGGGACCTTGACAGGATGGAAAATGGGCTAACCTCATGAAGGTCAACAAGAGGAAGCTCAAAGTCCTGCCCGTTGGGAGGCACAACACTAGGCACCAGGACACACTGGGGCCAGAATAACCTTTGCTTTATTTGCAGCAATGTTCAACTTGTTCACCATGACCCTTCCCTGCATAGCTGGTTGCATGCAGCTGCACCCAGCCTGTCCTGATACGTGAGGTTATCCTTCCACAGGGGCAGGACTTAGCATTTCCCTGTATTTAACTTCACAAGGTTTCTGCTGGCCTCTTTGTACATCTTCTTGAGGTCCTTTTGAACGGCAGCACACCCATCTGGTGTGTTAGCCAGATATATACTCTTCTTTTGATAATACATTTTTTACTTATTTACTTCAAAAATTTTTGGTGGTTTTTTTTTTTTTTTGGTGGTTGTGGTTTGGTTTTATTTTTGTTTGGTTTTGTGGTTTTGTTTGTTTTGTGTTTTTTTTTTTATTTTCCTTTACCTGGAGTTAAAAAAACAAGGGAAGAAAAATAAATTAGACTTTCCTGCCTTAAGGGTTTTCAAATCACCTTAAAACTTCCATGTTTTAACATACACTTCATTTATTTAGTTAGTTAGTTGTTTTAATATGGGGATAAGGTGTGCACTGGTTTCAGAGATGTTAAGGTTTGAAATTCTCTGAGATTCTGGACAAGTACTGAGCAACTGAGCCTATAATCGCACATGTTGGGTTTAAGCTAAGTGCTTTATCATTAAAATTCAGAACTGCTGCAGTAATACAGAAACAAACCCACAAAATATATGGAGAAAAACGATAAAAGGGGGAGAGCAATAGAAAGATCTCTTGCTGGTTTTGTCCATAGAATCATAGACTCATAGAATAGTTAGGGTTGGAAAGGACCTCAAGATCGTGTAGTTTCAACACCCCTGCCATGGGCAGGGACACCTCACACTAAACCATGCCACCCAAGGCTATGTCCAACCTGGCTTTGAACACTGCCAGCAATGGAGCATTCACAGCTTCCCCGGGCAACCCATTCCAGTGCCTCACCACCCTTACAGTAAAGAATTTCTTCCTTGTATCCAGTCTAAACTTCCCCTGTTTAAGTCTGAACCCATTACCCCTTGTCCTATCACTGCAGTCCCACTCTCTTGTCCTTATTTTTTAATTTAACTTTTAAAATAGTGACTGAATTGTTAAAAGAAAAAGAATTGAACTACATACAATAAAGGCCAAAAATTTATGCAAAAGAATTTCTTGACAGAATTAGCTACTGCTGTCGTCTGAATTTCCACTCCTTTTTTATCTCTTATCCACCATTTGACTACTTGTTCACACATCTCTCCTCATTTGGCCATAGCTTTCTTCAGCTTCTTTTAGATCGTATATTTTTTTTTCTAAACACTTTGTTAGCAAGTTGATAAGCAGCTTTTCCTTGATCTAAAAAGAAAACAGGTAGAGCAAGGTCAGTATTATAAATTTGTTCTTTCTTTCCCTGGACTTAAATCTCGTGCAGAGAGGAACTCTCTTTTTGTTTTGTAGCTGTACTCATCAGAGATAACAGATATGGAACATAACTTTCACTTCTAATCAGTGATAAAATATTCTTATAAAAAAGTGAGACTTGTAACATTCTCTGTGAACATTGCTTTTTCCATAAATCAGTGATTTGGTCATCTGTTCTTGATTTTTTATAGATTCTTGTTATTTCCTTGTGTACGAGAAAAGGTACTTCCCTGTTTGGATAAACCTACAACATTATCACAGCAACTGCAGATAGATCTCAAAAGACTTTTGGTAACCATCTAGCTCAGACAATGAAAGTTTAACACCTGATCAAGGTAATGAATTATCTTTGGTTGATTACTCCGTCTTCACTAAGGGTAATTCAGCAAGGTATCTGTGCTATTAGGATCCATACAGGCATTTCAAGAGAGATCCCTGTGATGCTCCTGGGTATGTCATTTTTTTTGACCAATTTGTAAGTCACTTGTAATCAACTAGTCCCCTCCAATTATTTTTCTCTGAGATTAGAGAAATCTTCCTCTGGAGTCTCTTTCACATGAGTATTTGACACTTCAATCATCTCTTCTTTTTAAATCATCTTTCATTTGAGATCAGCTAGGAAACTTGTAATTCTTTCAATTTTATGTGTTACATATGCAGAGTACCTGAGAGCTGAAAACGCGTCCTTCAACCAAATTGACCTTACTTGGTAAAGGAAGGAAAGAAGGAAGAAAGGAAAGAAGATGTAGCATGTACATATGGTGAATGCCTTGTTACCACATATTGTTCCCATTAAGACTTTACCTGAGCTCAGGAAGGGTCCAAATTCTTGAAATATTAATCTGTTGGATTTTACTATAAGCACAGAAAATGTGTCCAGCTCAGGAAGCTTCTGATAAATGGAGACCACTTTTGAGACTTTAACAACTGTGCCACAATCATTGTACTAAAAGATCTATTTTTTTTTTTTTTTTTTTTTTTTTTAAACCAAAATTACTGATTTACCCTGTGGTTTCAATGAATATCAAGACACTGGACTAATTTTAGGCATTTCATATTCTGGATGTTTGAAAAATGAGAAATTACATTCTCATCTTGAATATCACAGAAATATAGTCTGTAGGTTTAAAAGCAAAGTTTGAATAAGACAATATTGACATTTTATTTTGTAACGTGTTCACACTTTGCTCTTGAACGAAAGCTTCATGATACCAATATTCCAACCTGTGCAATGGCATCTCAGTTCTTTATAAATTCCACTAAACTGTAATGCTATTACTACTACTACTGCCACTGCTACTACTACTATGACTACAAATTAGCAGGGCAATAAGTTTGTTATTCTGTTAAGTATAGCAAAATAGCTTCTGATCTTCTCAAAGTGTAAGCAGATTGGGCATGTCTTTGTTAAACGAATGCCAAGATGGGTCACCTATAGATCTATACAACTGTATTTGATAATGCTGATGATTAATAACAATAATAATTTAGCAGTGGTAGTAGTAGCATTCTTTTCCTTTTCATATTGGAGCACATTCTGACAGAAATTATTACGAGCCCTAGAAAGGGCTTTCATGTTTCAGTCCTTTTATTTCTCCAGTGGTTTTGCATTGCTAAAATGGTTCCTTAGTTCCTGCATCACCTTCTTATAGTATCTTTTGTGGTAAAATTACTGTACAGTTTCTGCTTTGAGGAGATATATCTAGGCTTGAAAGGCAGTGCTTCCAGAAACAATAAAATCCTCATTTCTTTTATTGATTTTTCACTGAATACAAAATTTTAAAATTGTAAGTATCTAGTCAAGATTTTTTTTTTTCCCTATTGGTCCCTTCTTTGTAAAGGTTCTTCACATAGCTACAACCATGTAAATTAGAAATAAGGATTCAAAACAGAGAATAGCTCAATTAGGGGTAGTGCCATGGTCTCTGCATTTTGTTCTAGAAAAATGCTAATGCTTCTGACTTTAACTTACCTGACACTAGAGCTCTATTGATTCACAAAGCAGGTATCTATATATAAATAAACTTAGAATCTTACTACTGCTCCAGGTAATAACAATTTCATCCAAACCTTTTTATAAATACATATATATTGCATGTGCCTGAATGGTTTATATCTCTTCATTTGTTCTGTGTGTTTAAGAAACAAAGAGAGACAGATAACAAGGCAGGGATCCTAATTTTCTTGAAATAAAGGTGCTGAATAAACTCACACAAGTAGTGGATATTTTTAACCAAATGAAGCAGAGGAACCAAATTCTAATTCATCTTACACATCTCATCCATTTCTGGACCTAAAGCACTTGTCCTTTACACAGGGGTTGGGGAAGACTATTTCTTTAGCAGCTATTTAGTTCTTTTGCAATATTCATCCTTCTTGAAGAAAATGGTCCCATGTTGGTAGTATCAACAATACAATATGAAAGAGGAAATAAAACTTTTTTCAGTATCAGAAATAAAGAAAAGTCAGTGAAGCCTAAAACCTCTGAGTAATAGTTATATATAAAAAGTTCTTTACCAATAGAAAGGAGTGAAAACATGAGAGCGAGATTCAAGCATATCATACCTTGTCAGCCTCCACTGTACATCATAAAGTCAATGGAATAATACATACTGGGAGCTGACTGTTCTTCAGCAGTCTTAGCAACTACATGATTTTTTGCTTTGAAATATTTACCTTTTATGGGTAAAAATAGTCTTTGGTTCTGCCTTTCACTGGACTATCTGGGGATATATTATTGTGTCTGTGCACAGTTATGGAGGATGTTTAGATGATTGATATTAATGATAACTGGTTAGATTGCCTTATTCTGTACCCTCCACTACTTGTGATCAACTTGTTGGCTGAATGTGATTAGGGTTTAGTTTATTTCATGTCTAACTGTCATGATGCCAAGACCAGTTGTATTATGTCAGAAGTACCTGAGCACACACCATCTGCAGTCATCTCTCTGAAACGAGTTGAAACTGTAATTGATTTTAGTGTTATAGCAGATATATTCATGAACTTTTAAAATCACTCAAACTCCGTGCAAGCCAGCAGCAGAGTCACTGACAGGAAACACTTATCACAAAAATCCACAGTGGCCATTTACTCCTTTTCAGGCATATCTGCTGGAGTAGAGATTTTCAGTTCTTCATCATTCTGAAGGCAGTCAATCATTTAATTTCTTCTTGGCTTTATCTTCCTGAAGTCTGCCCTTGACTTAGGAGGCAGGAGTACAAAGTGAGTCATGTGTCCTCACGCTTCATCTATCAAGTATTGACGTATTGCCTGGTCCTGTTCCACCCCACATTGTGATGGTGGGTCTGCACCATTGTTCAGAGGCAGGCACAGGCTCATCTTTCCAACCTCAAGCTGATAACAAGATGTGCTATGCTTTAATGATTAGCATGGCAATAAGTTTAGTGTTCTGTTAAGTATAGCAAAATAGTTTCTGATCTCAGAGTGTAAGCAGGTTGGGTATGTATTTGTTAGCTGAACGTCAAGAGGGATCAGCTATGAATCTATACACCTGCATCTGACTATACCTACTTGAGAATTATACTTATTTGGAACAGTACAACCACCCAGCAGGAGTTTAGCTCCTTTTCTTTCCTGCATGCAATACAGTATTGTCTGTAATTGCACTCTGAAGAAAGTGAAGTAAAAATACAACAGTTATTTGCTTTAATATAAGAGGGATTGAAACCCAGGAGTTATTTTCCATCTCTAACTGCATTACTATAGCTCCTGTATGGCTGCATCTCATTTCTAGGGCAGTATGACGGAAGGTTTCTGGGTTTTTTATTGATGTAGTTATAATTATAAATTTTAATGGAATTAAGTAGGTCCACGACTTCCTTGGACTTGTGCATAGAGAAAATATAAGGGCAAATACCAAACAAACAAATCCACAGCCAAAGGATGTTAGAAAATTTTTGCTTGTTTTGCACCCTTTGAGAGAGGAAAGGGAGGGAGGGAGGCGAGCAAAGGCAGAAATTACACTAGTCTAATGCTGAGTTGGTATCCTTGGGCATTTGGGAAAAGCACATTGCTGCAAGTGGCTTTAGATGATGTTACTTAGTATAAGTCTTTATGATTGCATTCTCAAGAGAGTGTCAGCATGTCATGAGTTCAGCAGTAGCAGTCATTTTTCTCCTTCTCAGTAGCTGGTGCAGTGCTGTGGTTTTGACTTTCGGCCTGGGAAC